>JAGFBZ010000044.1:2070000-2322846 GCA_018398805.1 Hirundichthys speculiger
TCATGGCACAATATCCCCTTCCTGATGCTGTATTAGTTGGGCAATTCTTATTTAAGATAGCAAAGACCCAATTCATATTAACATTCTAAGTCTTTGATTTTTGCTATTTTTTGGAGGGAGGAATTAAGTTATTTTTATTACCCTGAGTATCTTTAAGTTTGTTTTAAAAGTTTAGATTTAATAAATATGAGCCTAGCTGCCAGAATCCAAGCATTTTATCATTAGGAACCATTTGAGGTCTTTGCCACCAGCCTTGTCTGACTTAAATAAGAAATAAAGTATAACACATTTATCTTATTTGATGGACATTTAGCACATTTAAATTTCAGATTCTGTTTCTTAAAGTGCCAGTGGGATGATTAAATGCACTTGATATGCCCAGACATCCATTCAGCGATTTGCGCCCTTATACTGTGCACCAACGGTGTCATGAAGGTGAGGTGGTTGTGCCTGGATGCAAGAGATAGCACCTGATCTATAAACCCAAGAAGGTGTACAAATTAATATTGGGTTGCTGTGTCTTATATAACATAGGTGTGAATTGAGGCCTTTTAGTGCCAGATGCTTCTATTGCACCTGAGTGCCTGCCTGCAGAACCAGTTCACGACACCCCAAATGAAGCTACTTGGACACAACAGCAACTCACTGAATGATTCTACAGTAATTGGTTTTATTCTACCAGCACTGGTAGACTACTCAAACATAGGAAGTCATTTGTGAAAGGCAAAACATGTTTCCTACTTTCCTGTAAATGTATTTATTGGAGCTACAAAAAGAGTAATTAAACAACTATTTATGAAATTAATAAACCAAAAATTTCATCAAATGTCTGATAAAGGCAAAACATTACCTGCCTCAATGCATGGCCGTTACATTACATCACATAAAAAAAGCATAAGCTTACCTCTTCCTCTTTTTCTCTCCATTTAAACGTGGGCCATGTGCACCAGGTTTATAAAGGCTGCCAGATAGCTATGTAAGCTGAGGGAGCACCTTTACACCTACGTCTATTGTGGTCCCTGAAGAGATATTTGTGCTATTTTGCAATCAACCAGCATTCAATAAATGTCTACATGCTTTTACGATTCATTTTATCTAAAGACATAAAGAGACATAAAGAAATACAGAAAATACAAAAGGGGGATGATGGGCTACTGAAACCCTGCATCAAGGATTCTGCAAATTTATCGTGCTCAGTTTTGGCTAACCAAACACTAATTCGGAAACAACAAATTAGAGAATAAGAGGATATATGTGAAAACTACAGTAACGATTCACAATATAATGGACAAAACTGGGCGTATTTCTAAGGAATCAATCAAACAGGATGATATTTACCAAAAAATAAAGGTGCAGTAACTCTGAATAAGGATCATCTAGTGCATAAAGTGTTACCAGAGAAGAGTGGATGTACTGCATTAATTAATCATTTATTCATAAGTACCTGTGACATGAGGGAAGGGATGCTCTCCATGAGTGATTCCTCCTGATTGACTCTGCACTAGACTCGACCACACAGCAGCACCACTCATTACTCATGACTGTATTATTAATTAACCCTTTTCTTGTTAAATTAATGCAACACATCATACACAGCAGCTTCTACGTTGTGCCTCATTATGTTACAGATACTTGTGAAGTAATCACTACCTATTAGGATAGGTTTAGATTAGGGCTGGGACTTTTAACGCATTACTTTTGATTAATTAATTCCAGAAAAAAACAATGAATCACACCTTTCACTTCAATTTCTAGCACATCAGTAACTCTGATGCACATACTCCAGCCTGGTAGGTGGCGGTAATGCTCCTAAAGTTCGTTTGCCAGCTGAGAAAATGACGCACAGGATGCATTGAGTAACGGTGATGGAGACGAGACCACATTGTCTTGTTGAGGAAGAAACTTTTCAGTTTTCTTATCAGCACAACACTTCAAGCCTACTGTATTACCTCAATGAAAAACATGTTGCTATGAGCACAGACAACTGTTATATATTTCAGCTGTTTTTGTTTTGTTGCTTATCAATTTGTGATGGCAGAAATGACACATTTTATTAATCAGATAGTCCGTTTATTTTGTTGAAGATGTTTTGTTTACCTTTTGTAGTGGTCAGGATTAATGGAATTTACTTGAAATAATGTTTTCAAATAACTGAAAGTGCTTGACTTGACAAAAAGTCTTGAAATGAATATGATAGCTGTAATTGAACTTTGAATTTACGCTAGTCTGAATGTAGCAGATGAGAAAGGCACAGATTATATTGATGAAAAATAAACATTTTTCTTGTTTCAGTTCACATATATGTCTATTCATTGATTCAGTCAATAACTTAAATTACATTGAATTGAAAAAACCTTTACTTATTGTGTCAAATATTGCTATTTGATAAAAGTGTGATTAATCACAATTCATTAATTACAAATACTGTAATTAATTTGGTTTTTTATTAGATTTTTTTTAGATCAGTCACGTTCCACCCCTAGTTTAGATGTAACATTACTTTGTATGAGGGAAATGAAAGGTTTACATCATGGTTTAATTTAATGTAAATTGGCAGACCTTTCTGTGGAACATGAATAATGGAACTTCACTGTCTAACAAAAATATCCAGGAAGGTAACAGCTGGTGGGTATGGCTCAAGTCTGACTTTTAGCACTGTATGAACCTTCAGCTGCTTTTTAACTCTGACATCCAATTAACATTCACACAATACAAATCATTTGGGTGGTATGGTAGTGATTCTGATCTGTTCATCTTTATGGAAATTGAAGTTGACCTGTTGAGCTGTTACTTAATTAAATGTCTCTAATGAATAGCGAGATACCCAACGTGTTAATGTAATAATTTTACTGAGGTTAAGAGTAGAGTTCTGTTGAAAGAAAGATCTTTAAAAATTCACAGAACTGCATTTTTATTTGGGTTCAATGTGAGAGGCCTATAGTTACACATGCCTTAAATACTATTCGTCTCAGCAATGTCAGCAGTTCAATTTAATTTTATTTGTATAGTGTCTGTTACAATGTCAATTGTCTCTAGGCATTTTACAGGGACCCAGAGCATGAGTGAAAAAGTTAAAATTTATGTAGTCACTTCAAAGCATGCACCCTCTGGAGTCTGATTTATATTTATCTGTTACAAACTGCCTGCCTAACGTCAAGGATTAGCCGCGTTGAACTAATTAGTAGACTCTTATGAACTAATTGTTGATGAACGTATGAACAGGCTGAAAAAAATGTTTTATGAAAAGAACGAGTCTTTCTTTTGGTTAACTGTATGTGTCGAGGACATCCTCGTGAAGTATCTTTTCCATGGCATCAAATGTCTCGCTCACTGTCACCGTAAGTATAATTTAAAATTTAGCACAGGAAAGCACAGGACAAATCTATAAACATCTCCACATAAAGCTCCTAGGGCATTTTTTTAATAAAATATGTCTTTGTCCATGAAAAAGGGAGAAACACAGAGACTGATTACGTTTGCAGAACTAGAGACTTACATGTTTTAGCTCTGACACAAGAGTTAGAATAAAAACAAGAATAAAAAGAAAAAGCCAAAAGAATTGAGATTGATACTTTAAAGTGTTACGATGCCCGAGGATCAAGGTATAATCCGTCTTTCATCTTCTAATGCTTCCTCTTTAAAGATGATAATGGTGTGAGTGTAGGTCATGCATAACTAAGCCTCTGCATGTGTCTCAAACCTCAGATGGCACAACTGGAAGTCTTCAGGAAAGATTCCTTATTCTGAATCAATGGTTTTCAGCTTTGATTTCTCTCATCTGCTCTCGGTTGCTGTCCACCTCTCACACTAACTCATATGTCTACAGTTCTCAAGTGAACTTTCTTGAATAAGGGGTAGTAAGGCAATGTTATGGTTGAGGGAAAAGAGAAAATGGAAATATATGAAGAGATGCTCTTGTGATAAAGACCCAAATCCGGACAAGAACAAAGTGGGATCATGCAGAAGCAGCTGGAAGCTCAAACTTTAATAAGGGCCGTTTGTCATCAATATTACAAGCTTCTGCTTTAGTTTCTGTCCCGTACCCTTTGTCCACATGCATTTTGTCACATTTCTCATTTGGCACTCAGAGCTTTTGCAGGACATTTCTCTCTGCCTCACTCTCCTTGTTTGTTAATTGCAGCATGCGCCTTGGCATCTGTTGCAGCTTATGTGCGTGTCTTATCCGGGCAAGCATCCGGCAAATGAAAAGAAAAGTATGTGTGGCTATGTATGAGACAAATGCTGAAGGATAAACGTATCCATCTGCTCTGATACATTGACCAGTGATGACTTGTCTGTCTGCCAGTCTTTCATTTACAGAGGATCAATTCCAATCTATTATCCAGGGCTTCTGACAAGGTAGCAAAATACACCAACACTGGTGGGTGTAGGAGAAGAGGAAGGACAGGAACAACAGTAATGACAAAAAAGCAGCAGAGGATTAGTGAGTAAGATTTTGAAGATTTGGTACAGGAAAACAAGGAAACAAGCTGAAAAGCAGAAACAGAAAACAAAGACTAATCTGATGTGTGTGATGGCAGTATTTACAGCTACTTTTGTTGTTGAGTATATTTGGCAGAACTACAACTTGCATTTGTATTTGGTCTGTCTCTTCAGTCAAACAAAACCCTGTTGGAGAGTGCGTGCCTGTTTTATAATTGCAGCGCCATGTCTGTTGGATAATGAGTGAGTGTCAGAAATTTGGTGCATGTTTGTCCCCAAGTTAAAACTGTGAAGAGACCTTCTCTAACCCTCTTTCAGTTGATGCAGGTCTATCAGTGACACGGCAATATAAATACCCCCATTAGTGTTTTTTTTTTTTCTCCTGGGATGAATATGTACACAAAAACAAACATACACACACATATACATAAACCTCCTGCACAGTAATCTATTTGCTTTTCAGGTGGAATAATACTCTCTCTTTCTCTTTTTTTTTTAAACATTTTCTCACACAAACAAACACAGGATGGTTAGTTTTTTTTTTTTTTACCATTTACTTCATTGTATGCCCCAGGAAGAAAAAAGGCACACACAAAGATATAGACATTGACATCATGGAATATAAATAACTAGCTTTAAATAAAACAGTAAATATAAGAAGATTATTTTTTTCATCATCACCTTGTTCGAATCCCATTTTGTTTCATGGTTTTTAACACCATTTTCTGTCCCCTATTATTATCCACGCTTATGCCACCAAACACACCATAACACACACATCTGCGTGCTTAAATGGTAGGCTCTTGACTGCCAAAACGTTCCATCCTTAGTTTGTGTAAGGCAGTGTGACAAACTGTATTACACAGATATTAAAATATATAAATAAACAGTACTCTTTTGAAGACACACACACACGCACACAAAAAGCTTTTTGAAAAACAACAGTTTCTTACTGGAGGGACTGTTGTGTTTAATAAAGGTGCGTCTCAGATGTTAATAAATGTCTGTACACCTCTGTGAATGAACATCGTTTGCCCTTACCTCTGTGTTTCAGTGCTGTACTGACCCCTGCCCACTTGATTGACAGCACAGAGTCTGAACTGGTAGGTTCTGGCAGGTGTGAGCCCACCCACTGACAGCTCGGTCACTGCAGGATCAACCTCAGACCGGTAGCCCTTCCATGGAGAATCTAAACACAAGGCATAAAGATTAGAAAATGGTAATACCTAAGTCAGAACAAAGGAAGACAGGGCCACTCAGACTCTATTAATCTAAGTAAAGAAGGAAAGAATAGGTAAAAGTGGTAAAGTTGAAAAAACAGAGTGATCTGGAGAGAGGTATAAAGAAAAGAAGTGGTATTCTGTAGGATGTCACAAGAATGAGCTTTGGGGGGAAGAGATGGATTAGTTAAGAAGCACAGATGTTGCTGTAACTGATGCCAGATTATCTCTAAATCTTCATGCTGAATATACCACAGACAGATGCACTATTATTTCAATTACTGCAGCAACCACAAGTATATATTGGTATAAGTGAGGAGGACAATGTGCAAGCCCAGTTTATTAAGAGCCACTGTCTGGCCTGAACAGACCTTACATTCATAGTGGCAGATTCTCTCTAAAATACAATGTAATAAATGTGCTAAAACTCAAATCCATTCCTTGTTGCCTGGACTCATCCGTCACTAACATCGACCAGTCGATTAGGGCTGCTACACTCCTCATCTTTGCCTTTATCTCTCCCAGTTATTGCCACATTTTCTCCTTTTTACTCCAAATGACATTACTTTTTCAAGAAATATTTATGGTATTACTTCTCTAAAAAGGTACCAAAAGAGAATCTTTGTTCATTAGTCCAGCTTCTACAGTCACGTGCCCACTGTCTGGCTGTGCATTTAAAGCGCACCATACTGTACCCAACAGCCATCTCCCACCCATCTGTTTCTCCTGTCATTCCGTTCCTCTGTCCCTCTTTCCCTTCACTGTCTCCCTTGGTCCCTTTCTTATTTGAAGGAGAGCCAGCCTGCTGTTACAACATCTGTGGTGGAGAGAGGGTGAGACTCAAAAAAGAGCGTGAGAGAGGGAGGCTAAATTCACGCTGAAAAAAAATATTCATAAGGAAAGTGTACATTTATGCACTAAGACCATTCTCCATATGTCATTCTTACATAAATGAGTGCATTTCAGTGTGTGGTGGACAGCAAGAGAACAGCTCTTTGCCTCTTAAGAAGCAGAAAGTAGTTCCTGGGAACGACTCTTACAAACAAACACATACGTACTGTTCTCAGAAAGCTCCAACACGTAGTAAACAAGAGGAGAGTTGCCGTCGAAGGGACGCAGCCAGGACAGGTGGACAGAGCGGGAGTCTGAATCATTGAGACGAGCCGTCAGGGAGCGAGGAGAGTGAGGCAGCTCACTGACCACAACAAAAAGGGAAAAAAAAAAAACCACATCAGATATTCTTTATATTATAAGTACTTATTTACTTTTTCTAGGTCTGTAAAGTAAATGTCAAACCAAGGCCAGCAGTTTGTTTGCTAAACGTGGTCCAAAAAATTGAAAAGGTTAAGCAGCTAGCCGGCCTCTGCACAGCAATTACAAGGATAAAGTAAGAGCACAGGTTCAGAGGGTCAGACTAAAACAGGTTAGACTACAGATGCATTCATACAGTATAATGGAGAAGATTCCCACCATGTCTTTATGGAAGACAATAGAGGAGGATTTACTCTTGTATCTCTGTTTAATTTGGCTTTTATTAACCTGCATTACAGATTTCATTTCAGTATAGATTTTGTTTGGTGCACACATGCATACAGCCTGTGGGGTACACTCCCTGTAGGTAGTGTGGCAGTATCCCACATGAAACCATGTTTCCATGGTGATTATAAAGGAAAAGACTTTCCAAGGGGAGCTTGGGTATTTTTCTTCTTTTGGAGGTCATGCTGGAAAGCGTTGGAGCACCACTGCGCCAGCGTATCATCAACGTACAAGTACGATATATTGGAGTCCAGATTATAAATACAGCATGAATGTTGGCAGTCTTCCTGCAAACCAAGTTAAACTATGTGCTTTTTATAGCTTTATATTTATAAAAAAAAGATATTGAAATATTGCTTTCAAACCATATCTGAATAAAAGATCCTGTAACGACACACTTACGCTTTTGCATTTTATGCATAACCCTGTCTGCAACAATGTGCACAGGATGTGATTCAGACTGATATTTCTTTTCTCTGTTTTGGTATTTTGACAAATTCTGTAATTGGAATAATGTTGCCTCTGACATCCCAGTCAGTTTTGTAGTCAGATTTAGTATCATTTCCAGTGGGCGATAATTTTCGTATAAGACCTTGGTTTGCATAATTTCATTCTTTACACGCTCAGCACCGCCACAAATATATCCTACAGTATCTATTAAAAACAAATTTTCTAGACATTTGCCCATTCCCTTGCAGATATTTGTGCATCCCTGCCGAATGTTATTAACCAAGAAAGCAATACAAAGATATGCATGAAAAAAAGAAAATATTATCTGGATGTCTTATTCAACTCATCATTCTCTCTAAAAGCTGTTGGCTTGAAGGGGCAGATGAAAAAGCAGAAATCAATGTTTTTTTATGTGTGAAGGCTGCAGGTGCGCCAAAACAAAGGAGTTGAAGACATTTACAGACAACATAAAAGAAGCCAAAAAAAATATGTTAACAGTTAAATTACGATAAAAGAGATGATCTCTTATGCCTAGACTGGCATATACGATATTCATAAGCTTATTAATAATTCCTAAACAATCACAGATGTTTGAATATATTGTCCAAGGGGTTTCCACTGACAGGGTGCAAGCTCCTTATAGCAGCATCACATTATATAGGATTACAGATGTTAACTTTGTTTCTACTATCACGTGTACAGTTTTACATTCAATAGCACAGACGGTATGAAAAGGAGAGGAGAGATACCATGAAGAACAAGATGATGTGGGGAAAAAAAGCATATTAAGGTAGGATAGTAGTGAACAAGACAAGGAACCAGCAGGGGGAAATGAATTTTCTCTTGTCTCATTTGAGCTGACACGATCACATTCATTAATAGATAAGCTCAAACGATGTTAGAGCAACTACAGTTAAAACTTCTCCCACAAAATAAAAACAAAAAACAGAAAAGAAAATGAATAAAAACAGTCACACACACACATGAGTGAGTGGTTGGAGCTGGTAATTAGTCTGTCTCCTCAGCTACCAGTGTCTGTTACCCTCTATGACCCACTGATACTGAGCTAACGAGAATGTCAATCACACACATGGACAGACAAAAACACACATATACAGACACACTCAAAAGGATGGTTCGACATAAATCCCTTCATTTCCCTCACAATTTCACATAGATTTAAAGAGATTTGTCCCCTGCCCCTGTGTTTGACATGCGTAACCTCTTTTCTCTCCATAATTCAGATGGATGTGGACTCCTTTGCTGCAATTACATGAATATATCATAAGCGCATTTTATAAATGTATTGTCAAAGTGCCTATTAATAAATAAAGGGCAGTACCTGCTCTCTCACAGCAGCTGAAATGAGGCTGTAGGTTGGAATGGGGCTTAGACATGAAAAAAGCGTGTAAAATGTTTTAATGTGTGTCAGGAATGACAGACTCACACTCTGAAACATTTCAAAACCGCTCATTCAAGTAGCATAAATGTGTGCATGTTTCCAAACACCCTGCATGCGCATATATTACATTTACAGAGGTGGATGGTTGTGGAATGAATGAGAATCCAGTGTACAGCAAGTAAAAGTGGTCTGGTGTCAGATAAATATTTACATATCAAAAACTACTGCTTAACAGTAAACTATAATATTTTTACACCTTCCACTATTAATTTTAAAAACACTGTACTTGAGTTTTTTCATTTTTTTTGTTTAAAACTGGATGAAGCTGACAAACCATTTTTGTTTGGTGATGTACCAAATGTCCTGTCTGCTGCTTCTCCTGGATTACATTTAAAACAGTAGTTTTATAGCTGTAACAAAAGGTATCCTCCTTGTTTATCACTACTATAATTTGAACCTTGTTGAACTCCACAATATGGATAAATTGTGCTTCTTCCTGTGTGAAGTACTGCTGTATAGAAAAACACTACTGTGTTTGACTATGAGGAAAAAAAAAAGACCTATGACAGAAATATAAATAAAATCAAAGATCAGCTTTATATCTAAAGAAATAATGTAAAGCATGGGAGATATAGCACCGCAGTACAATTTGTTTCAAGGAACAATAATAATACTAAAGAAATGCATGCATTTGTTTTCTTGAAAGAAATGGATATGAAGTTAAGTTAAGCATCTAAAACAGTGGTTCTCAAACTTTTTTAACCAAACGCCCCCCTGGGCTACCATGATGCTCTTTACGCCCCCCCTCCAAAAAAAAAAAAAAAAAAGAAAGAAAAGAAAATGTGCATGTCTGTGTAAGCATGGATTTTAATTTGTGGAAGTGGAAATAATGGAAATAGCATGAAATAATATTATAATACCTTAGTATAATAGTATTATTAGTATTATAATTAGAAGTAAGTAGTATTATATGATTTAGTATAATACTTAAGTGGCCAGTGTAGAGCACCAGATCTCTGTCTGTCAGCTCATCCAACACCTAAACAACAATGAACATTTTTTCCTCCCTTGGAGTTCCTCATATGACGTAATGTGCGCTATAGGGATTCCCCTGTAGGATTCCCGTTTTTAGCGGAGATTATTAGTGGAGGAATTTTTGTGCTGATTCATGAGAAGGACAGAAAGCGCCACATCGAAGAAGACACAGGTGAAATATCTGATCTCTAGGCTACTATAAAAATGTAATAATTAGCTGTACATTTATTTGTGTGTGAACAGGCCTTTATAATAATATAATTGAAGCCCACCTTTGCCAACTGCAGAAAATGATTTAATTGTCGCCTCCCCAGGTTCTGCTGGTAGAGCTTCAGTTTTGCAATAAAGCTACAGATGGTCGGTCTTTGAGTAGATGACCAGCGTCATCCCATCCTCCTGGAGCTTCAAACTAATCATGTTCGTTTTGTCGTAGAAGTCAGACAGGTAGAAAATGTCATTGGGACAAGACCACAGCTGGGCCTTCAAAGTTGCGTCGGCCTGGTCGAGGAACTCAATGACTGATGACTGGATATGTACCGTATGTGCCGGGCAACACTCATTGTTGAACAGGATGGCTTTGGTGACTGACGCAGGGTCACACTGCATGACGGTGGAGATCGCCTCCTTTATTACCGGAACAACTAGAGACTCTACCACAGTGGATGGTAAGCCAGCTTTAGGTATTAGAAGAGCTATGTTGTAAGATGCCACCAACCCGCTCTCTGGTTGACGCTCAGAGCGAACATGGTGCTGATTTTAGGGATTCTTGAGTGCTGATCCCTCAGTGACTGGAAGCAAGCCGAGTGTTTAGATGCCTTGTCTGGATGTTTTTTAAAAAGATGCTCCTGTAATCGTGACGGGTTCATGATTTCATTGGAGAACCCCTGCTTAGCAAGGACATCGGCAGATGTAGATTGCTTGGTGATGGAATAAATCCATGATTTATGTAATTAGCATTGTACTTGCCGGCACTTTCTCTTGATTTCTGCCATTTTTGATTGTACTGTAAATGTTTGTGATTAAACATGATTAGTAGTCTTGATTGTGTATGTTTTCATTGGTTGTCGAATGAAGCCTGCGAAATGTGCTGGAAAGGGGATTCTCTGTTGCTGTGTGTTTATGGGTGTTGCTAGGGTGACGGATCCCGCTCGGCTCATGTCTGGAAGCAGCAGACTCTGGGTTTTGGTCTCAGACAGCAGCTTTATTTTTTGAAAGGAAATCTGAGCACAATATTTTATTGAAACATAAATAGATTTGCACTATAAAAAAAAACCTTGGGAAACCATGGAAGTTTAAAATGGAGTTCTCAAGGTGTGGTGCCCCTCATTTGTGCCTGAGCTCCCCCCTCTCAGCCCTGACGTTTCCAGCACCCCCCTAAAGGTTAAGAACGCCCCCTTGGGGGCGGTACCGCCCCGGTCGAGAAACCCTAATCTAAAACCTGCAAAATGTGGTATCAAAGCTCAGTTTAACAATTTGCATTGAATCTATCCATCAACTATTGCACCGGTGTTCTGTGGGAGGTATACTGAGCCACAAACTGATGTGCAATTCTTGGGAAATGTACACTGCAGCAACTTAGTAATTATGCCATCCTGCATGATGTGCTGTGGGAACACAGCACACTGATTTGTGCAAAGGCAATGTCTCCTTTTTGTTAAAATGTATAATTTAATAAACTGTAATTCCATTTGCTTCCTTGATATGCAACGATAAAAGCCAGTATTCTGTCACTACGTAATTATTTGTTGTTTTCTTGTTTTAGAGCTATTCCAAGCTGTGCATTAATGGCTTAAATAATAGCTAACATCATGGACAACGCACCTGCCCACATAAATGTGAATGCAACCATTTTAAGTTCCCGCAGTTTTAAGTAGCAAAAGTAACCGCAACACAATTTTTCAGTGCAATATTCATACAAGTTCTATATGGCTTCATGCAAAAGCATTAATAAAGGTCAACACCTGATATTTTTTATTCAATAAGCAGGTTAAAAGGTGGTTTAGTTAAGGTACAAAAGGGAAAGTCTTTCTTAGGACTCACATGACTTCAAGGCGTGCAGAGTGAGAATCATTGCCAGCTTGTGATGTTACAGTGCAGGTGTAGTCCCCGATGTCACCTGACCACGTCTGGCCAATAGTGAGAGAGCGCTGGTGCACAGAGACACGGCCGCTACTTGAAAGAACCGGCACTCCTCCTCGATCCCACTTGAAGCTGCAATAAAGCAGGTGTTTGTGCTTGTCAAGGTGGAAGAGTTAGCATAAATCATTACATATGGAGAAGAGAATCAAGCACTGAAAGATGAAGTGGAGTTTTAGTAAAAACAGTGATAAGCAGGTACCTTATGTTGATTCTGGGGTCATGTGTGGCATTACACACCAGGACAGCAGTTGTTCCTTTGATAACACGCAGGTCTGTTGGAGGCACAGAAATGACTGTTCGATCTGAAAAGGAACAGAGTGAAAACAGAGGAGTGATCGTGGTTGGGTAAATTTTGAGGAAGAAGCTAAATGCATTTATTTCACTCCTCTTGTATTACAATACAGGGAATGGTCTTCTTTAAAATTTGCAAATGAAAATGTATGATGCTCATCAACAACATATGAATGTGTCTACAGGAATCATAGAAAATAGATACAACCACAAGTGCACTTCACAACACTCTGGCACCCACAAGCACACACTTGTCACTGATCACACAGTCCATTGACTTCCACTCCTGTCACTCACGTACTCGATATCATGTTGTGGGTGAAAAGGTACACAAATGAAAAAAAAAAAAAAAAGACCATATGCAGAGAGAAGCATCCCTGTCACATCCCTTACTTTGCCTTTGATCTGAACATGTCTTACTTAAATAAAAAATGTACACAATTTACAAAAATCCCACTGCTACAACAAAATCTTGCAAGACAGTGGTCCAACTAACTGTGTGGTTTTATGTAATGTTGCCGGGGAATATCTATGAGTGGTTGATCATTCCCTGACTTGCCTAAGAAAATAATATTTTCCCTGCTGCGTAAGCCAGCTACATCTATGCCAATTGTATAACTGCTCCCATGCCTGATCTACTAAAACAAGGCAGATATAGATAAAAAAAAAAAAAAAAACAGTGATTCATGTTTGTTTAAGTCATTTTAAAAAATGTATACTGAGTTGTTTAATGTATTTGTTTGTGCCCACAGCAAGCGTGTATGTGTCTTACTCCAGACAATCAGTGTAGCAGTGGCGTTGATTGTTCCCTCTGAGTTGGAGGCAACGCAGGTAAATTCTCCTGAATCCTGGAAACTGACTGGTTGGATCTGCAGACCACCAGACTGCAACAGTGTGAACCTGGAAATCTGGACAATGCCACTAGCTACTACCTGTGATCCTGCAGAGAGAAAAAAAGAAAGGGAAAGAAAGAAAGTCGGCAGTGATGGAGAATTAGGCAACAAATGTGATATCATTGTATCTTCATGTCTACGTGTATGGTTGGGGTGTTGTGGAGTGTGCAGCTTCATACCTTTCCTCCAGGTAATGGCAGGTTTTGGAGCTCCACTGTTTTGGCAGGTAAACAAAGCTGTGTCACCATCGGTCACAGTTTGGTCAGAGGGAAGGGAAGTAAATCTAGGAGCCGCACCTGAAACACAGGGAGAGAGCAAGAAGGAAGAGATGGATAACTACAGACAGCCAAGCAGAATAAAAGAGGAGTAAGACAGAAGCCCAAGTGCAAAGAGGGGAAAATGATCCCTGGGAATGGAAAAGGACAGTGTTGATCTAAACACTGATGCCTGATCAGTGGGTTTTTTTTTTTCACTACCTAGCGCTACATTTGTGCATAAATGTGGACAGCAGTGTAGCAGAGGCTATCCAGGGACTTTAAATCAAAGCAACTACCACTAAGCAGTATGCTGACCTGCATGACAACAAGTCTAAGTGCAGTGTCTAACTGGCACTGTGACACTGACAGTCAGTGTCATTTTGTGAAGATCTGTTGTGTCAGGTTTGTATATCATTGGACATTAATATCATTAAAACACAGAAACACTTTTGAAACATTTGCAACATACTTTTGTCAATAACATAGCGATACAATAAAAAGCTCTCTTTCCATCCATGCCTGTACTGCTCTGTTCACAGCAGCTAGAACTAGGGTGCGGAGTCAGTGACTCTTCCTCCTCCCTTCACCCCTCTCCTTCACTAGGTCTCCCTCTTTTGAGATTACAGTTTACAGCTTTCCGCAACCCACTTCAGAGGTGCAAGAAATGCAGAAAGATGTGATGTTGAGAGAAAAATAAAGATGGGAAGGATCTTTGCATGTGATGTGGCAGAAACCTGCAAATCTGAAAGAGTCAATGAATAACATGTTTCAGATCTAGACAATCCTAAAAGTCTTAGAGTTATATTATCCCACATTTTTGAGGTGTTTGTGACTTCAAACACCCAAATACATGATCTGGTAATGTGTGAAATCCTAACAATAATCAATGCTGATTGTAGCCTTTTAAAAAGTGCCTTCTGCATGCATGAGCAAATGTATGGAAATTGAGGTAGAGAGATTGCAGAGAAAACTCTTATCTATGACTGAAAGTCTTGAGAGCAGAAATAAAACTGATGCAGGTGTGATGCAGGTGGGTAAGTGCAAGTGTGTGCACTTGTGTGTACAATATGTGTCCGACACACTCACTGGAGACGAGGAGCTCTGTGTGTGCTTGAGTCTCTCCGGCAATGCTGCGAGCAAAGCACTGAAATATTCCCCCGTCTCCTGGCTGCACCCTTCGCACCGTAAGCCCAGTAGCAGCACTGATCTTGTAGCGAGGATTGGCCAGCTTGTATAGAGGCACAGCATCCTTATACCATTCAATCCTAGGCTGTGGCACACCTACACATGTGAATGTACATGAAAAACAAAAGGAAAAAGGGAAGTTTTCTTAAAAACAAGCCAACTGACCTCAAAAACAGCCACACTTATTCTTTTCACAGTCTGGCTTCTCTCTTATCCAATCTCACTCTATAAATATGCGTGTGGGCATAATGAGTGTTAATAATATATTGACCGGAGGTTGTGGGTGGGAGAGTAAGGGTTGCACAAGGGGTTTGGAAACATTCTGAATAAAAGATGTGGATAAAGGCAGCAAACTAAATGTCTATAGTGACAGCACTCATATCTCTGACCGACACACCAGCCGGGGGACTCACACAATTACACTGTCTGACCATCACACACCTGTCTGACACACACCTGTGTGTGTGTGTCTGAGTGTATGGCTGGTTATTCAAAGATAGAGCGAAACGAACTTTAGACTTTTTCTCAATTTGTTGGTGTCAAGTTTTCAGAGACGTGTGAAATATTTTTCATCCTCTCCTTGTCTCACTCACTCTGTCTTTTCTCTTTCCCTCATTTCTGCTCCTACCCTCCGTCTCCCTCCACGTACCCTCAGGCCACTGCTATTTAATTACAATGCCACTGTATCAGATTACTGAAGAGGAACATGAACTGAGGGTGTTCAAGAAAGGGAGTGAGAGGGAATCAAAACCAGCAATGTTGCAGTTTTTAGGACTGTGTCTATCCCTGCTCAGATATGTGTTTTCATGTAATCAATTTAAAGATAAGAGTCGTGAACAAGTGAAATTTTCTAATTTTCTGGTCCTAAAATATCAATGTGCTCATTGTACAAAAATAATAGTGGCATTGTCCATGGAAACCTTCAAGCTAAAGCACATATACTATATACAGAATCATGTCAAACCTCAGCATTATATAAAGTGGATAGTTACTTACAACTTCGAACAAACAAAATGACCAATGACTGCTATAAGGAGACACAACAACTGAGATTTTAAGCATTCATAAGCTCTTCAATGACATGCTCTTTCGTGACAAACACAGTCTGAGCGTAGCTCTCAGCATGTTTTCCAGTAAAGAATTACAAGTAAACCCTATTTCTCTGACATCTTTCCAACATAGCATAGCATAGCATAGCATAAGAAAGGTCATAATGGACATATTTACATCGTGATGATTGAAATGTGACATATTTAATGTATTAATCTTAAAATTGCAATAATCTTGTAACTGCTTTGCATAGATCTTTAGATGTATCTCTTTTAATCATCTGTGTAAATTTACTCACAAAGTCACAAGTTATTTGCTAAGTCTTTTAATTTTAATTTCACTTTGTTATATTTTGTTTTTGACTGAGTTGAAAAATTTTCCAGTTCATCCAAACATGCCATCAAACAGCAGTCCTTTCGCAGCATTCAGCGTGGCCATAACAGATTTTAAAACCTTCATCTTTGTAGAACCAAATGTCAAATAGCCTAGTTTGTTTTAAACAACGTGACCTCATGTATATTAACACTCACACACACACGCAGTCTACCTGAAACTTGGCAGGGGATTTCTACATTCTTGTCGAGATCAGCATAGATTTTTCTTTTGGGTTGAACTGTCAGCGTGGGTGGTTCTAAGGAGAAAAAAAAAGTACAACACAAAATGTAAAGCATTTACATAAAAAAAAAATCTATATCAGAATTGGATCAAACAATACTCAGCAAATACCAACACCAAAGGGCTTAAACCACTTCTATTAAGGGATGAAGAACAAAGTCTTAAAAACTTCAGGCTTTAAATGGCTGAAACAAATAACTTCAAATAAGAATTTATTGTTGAATAGGAAAGTCGGCATAATGGAATAAAAACCTGTATCCCCTCTTGGCTCCGAATAAAATATTTCTCCAGAAGAGGATTTCTGTCTATATACTCTGTGAAATTATTTGCATACAGTGACAGAAAAACACTGTAGGTATCCCAAGGGAAACAATCTCCCTTTTAAACAGTTCCATTTGCTGCCAATAATGGTCCCCTCTCAACACCAGCATTGCTCTTAATGCTGACACAAACCATAGGAAAAAAATATCTCCTGATTTAATTGTGAATATATCTTGTAAAGTTGCGTAAATGTAGGAAAAATGTACTATGACATCTATTCCATTTTCTTTATATGCATGTTAGAAATAACAAAAAGAACTAAAACAGCAAACCTAAAGAGAAAAAGAAGGGAGACTAGATCAGCTGCCTCTGACCAGCTTCAATCAGCTCTTCTTTGGAAAATGACTTTAGATCAGTGGTGCGCAAACTGTGGTACTTGTCACCACCAGTGGTACGCGAGCGCTCTCTGGTGGTACGCAGTGGAACGTGAAGACTTTCCACATTTATTCCACATTTTCACTTAAAAATAATTGGAAACACACAGTGCATTATAGATATACGTTTCAAACAAATGTGTAACTTGAGCTAATTAAAATTGTGTCTTTTAAAACATTTTTTTTTGCATATTCAGTTGCAGTGTAGATGTAACAACTTTTGAGTGTGTTTATTTTGCTCTGTATGAGAGTATGAGAATGTGAGAATTGTTGGACAGAGTTGTAAATGTCTGATTCAGTAAAGTAACAATTCAGATAACAATAAATAACCACAATAAGAAATAGACATCTCTGTGTTTAAAGCTGATAGAGAAGGTATATATGGCTTTAATTTGAAACTGGTCATCCTGGTGGAACTCAGAGAGCTGAACAGTTTTTAGGTGGTACGCAGTATTAAAAGTTTGAGAACCACTGCTTTAGATCATATTAAATGTCTTGAACATGATCACAATGATAAATGTATCTCAAGTTCTGGTTCCATATTTGCAAAATAATAAAAAACAATCTTCATAAAAGTTATCTTAAGAGTATTGATTTAGAAGGAAAAATTCCATTCAATCACTTATATACTTTGAATCTTTGCATGTAAAATGAAGTAAACTGATGACGCAAAGCAAATCTTTGATCAGTGATGTGTGCCAAAACAGCTACAGGGTTACAGCAAATTGTTCATCTCCTTGTGCCAATTACTTTCCCCTCTATTATTATTATTTCCCTCCAATTTTTCTTCCTGGTAATTTTCGAAATTTCGTGTATTTTACCTCTTCACATTGTACAGTCTAATGTGGCAAGAGAATGAAAGAGAAAGAGAGATGACAAAAAACACAGAAAAAGTCACATGGCATGAAACTAATTGATTAAGCTAATGAATGCTTGATTGACAGTCTTGATTTTCTTTCCTGATCTGAATCGACAGCATTTTAATTAAAATTGCAGTAGTTTTTTAAGTGTGCTTTCTGAAAAAAGCTAGACCTGAGACTGACACAACAGATGAATCAATACGTTCAGTCAGGTATGTGCTAGAAAATAGATGTTAAAATGCAAATAATAAGAATGGATTTTTTAAAAAACACATTTTTGAGTGTTTGGGTGGCTGGGTTTAAGACTTTAAGCTTTGGTGGATTCCCTGCTGTCTGTCATCAATACAAAGAAAGAGAACAACAAAAGGTTTACTGTTGTTTGAACCAATGGTTGACTATACAGTATACAACTGGAGGATGCAGAGTCATACATATTCCTATTAGTGGATTGAGGCAAAAAAAGAAATGAAATTGAATAATGAATACCTTTGAGGCTGTCTCTGTCTCTCAGAGAAGCACATACACCATTCTGTTTAGCAATTCCTTTTATTGTATCAAGGTCTGCTGAGCTCATAGCAGAGAAAAAGAGGATCAGTATCAATGTATTCATCAGTCTCTACTCCTCTGACACAAATGCATGCATGGAGACTTTGTCCCTGTCAGGCAGGCCTTAAAAGTGCTGCTGGCTAAATGAAGGAAGATAATGTGGAGAGAGGGATTGTGGAGGAATAAAAAGAAAAAGGCTGGGAGAGAGTCCTAAAATTGGTTCTCGACAGTGAGGGGAAAACAGAAATAGAAGTGGTACAGAGGTAAATATTCTGTAGGTATTGGCAGTTTGGGATCTCTGTTTAGGTGGTCGCTCATCCCTCACACCGAGAATCACAAGATTGAAAAAAAAAATGCTGATGAGCTGGAGAGAGAAGGTTTAGCTTCATCAATTCATCAGTCGTAGAGTCCCTGCTTGCACATTTGTCATTTCTCTTTATGCACAGACTGAGGGGAGGACTGTAACAAGAACACTGCCATTTGTGCATTTTCCATGCTCTCCCAATAATTGCCGACTCCAGGCAGCAAAACTAATCTAGCTGCTGGGCAAACAAGAATATGTGTTTGTTGTACTGTTTTGTGCTCCTGTTTAAGCATTTGGTGCACAAATAAATGATTCTGTGGATGAGTGTAAAAAGCTGTTTTTGACTACAGCGGACATTTCACAGGTGAGCACTTCCAAACGATTCAGTTTGAGCAGTCTTGTGGCACAACCTGGGATGTTCACTGTCACACTTCCAGGACAAAAAGTCTCAACAGATAAATAGGCTGAGGGGCAGAATAAATAGAAGATTGAACAGAAAGAAGCAATGCTTGGAGCAAAACAAATTTGCAAGAATAGACAAGAGAGGTTGAAAAAGAAGTTAATCACATGATGAGGGCACTAGTAAGCAAAACTTGGACCATCACATAAAATGTAAATTTAAGATAAGATTTTTGTGGAGGTAGTCATGGTTAGTGTAACAAAAAGTGTGTGCGTGTGTGTGAGAGAGAGAGGCTGGCATTTTAACTTACCCATTACAGTGAGGTGTGCCTTTGCCTCCACGGGTTTGGCAGTGCCGTTGCTAAGCAATGCTTCACAAGCATATAACCCTGTGTCAGACGAGTTGGGGCGAGGAATAATGAGACGATGACCACTGGCCAGCCGACGCCCATCACGTATCCATGACACCACAAGGCCGTCAATAGGTCTGAGAGGAGAGGAGACAAGAGTGGAGACAATGAAGAGAAAAAAGGAGTCAGGAGAAAAAAAATGGTAACAGAAGAAAAATAGGGTAACAGAAGGCAATTACCACATATTAAATCCATCAGTTTATTTGTCAATGATGAAGAAAATTAATGATGACAGTGTGTATATCAGAGCAATCAGCTCTACTCAGCATCTTTAGTCAGATATTGCAAATGTTGACAAAGGAAACTGATTTATGAGGAAAATTGAATTCTTTTTCAGATAAACATCAAAATACCATTCTTTGGTGCTGGTAATTGTGTAAGACGGCAATAAAACAACGCCGCAATTACCTGCATGTTTTCTCTTGCAACAATTTTGTTTATATCACTATGAAAGTTTGCAACTGATTTGCTTGAACAGCAAATTATTTAATGAGCAGCTAGAATTATCCACTTGCATTTTGTTCACACTGCTGCTTAAATGTCAAAAGTCATTTCAGGGATATGTGAACAAACTGTCAGCTTTAATGTTATTGTCTATTGTTTAAGGATTTGGTTGGTATTCGGTGTTTTCTGTTCAGCCCATGTCTCAATTGTACTTTGTTAGCTCATGTGTGCGTATACATGCGCTCATGTCTTCCTCTCTCTTTATCAGTTTATCTGACCTCTGATTTTCTTGCCAGTCTGTTGCTCCACCATGAATGTTTCCAGTTCTATTGAATTTACAGATTATCCCGCCACACAACATCTTTTATTGTTTCATTTAAGTCTGTGCTGCCAAAACTGCTTCCTGTCTTTGCATCCTCACGAGCACCAGCCTAGAGGAAGCTGGGGAGGAGAGATCAGGAGACTTTTAGAACCCATGTGAGAGACAAGCACCTCTGGCTCTGAAATGGATCTAAGGATGGGATAAATTGGAAAGAACCATTAAGAGGGGTAAATACAAGCTTGCTTTTTAAGCTTGACTGCCTGAACTAGATCCGGGGGCCAGCTCACTTTTAGAAAGGTTTGTAAAACAAGCCAAGAAAAAAAAAAAACTAAGAAGACTTACAAGCCCTTAATATTGGTTTTACTAAAGAACTATTAAAACTATATATTTGGATGCTTTACCAAGCTTGCAGTTGTGCATGCACAGTAACTGGTAATTAATGAATGTGGAATGTGGGCCCCAATGGTACTCTCCCCGCTAGCCGCTACCTGCAAATTGCAGGTTTAGGAACCTCCGCTAATGCAATCTTCCGCTCCCTAAAGCCGCTACCCATTATGCCCTTATTCACATTGTAGGAGTGGCAATGGGGGTGTCTTTTGCCCTTTCTGAAAACTCGGCATATTGTATATCGCCATCCACGATCGCAATATAGCGAGTTTGTTGGCGCACACAAGAGCGCGTCCAAATGGCATCAATGTGTGTCCACCTGGTCACATGTGGATGTTCACAAACAGCTCTACCTCTCCAATTAACTCTTGTATAAAAAGTGTGATTTGGCCTCAGTTGAACCCCTGAGAAAATGGCAGAGATTGTCTTAAACAGCTTGCTCACCAGTTAAACCATAGACGACCAGAACGTGTTTACCGGGAGCACACCAACTATCCAGGACTTTCAAGGTGCCGATAGGAATTGTCTGTGTAAGAATATTTTTATGTATATATCAGTGCGGAGCAGGAGGAGGAAGGAAGAGGAGGAAGCTCTACAGCAGAGTCCCAGACGAGCTGCGCATGAGAGCTGCTCCGATCTGGATGAAAAGACGCTTCATAGCAGTTTGCGGGTAGCGCAGGCGGAATAGCGGGTTTAGGGAGGTGGAAGATTGCGATCTTTGCGGGGAACGCCTCTCCCGCTACCCGCTATCCCTTAATAAGCGGCTTTAGGAGATCTGGCAGAAGATCGGGCCCATGGTCTTATAATTCAGCACAGTAACTGATTTTGGTGACAAAAATAGTGTCAAACCTTGTGGTTTTCTCCCCAACAGTTGTTTCCTGGATACAAAACTGTCTACGTGGAGTTTTTCAGTAAGTTTCTTTCTGGTATCAAGACTGTCAATGTCTTGCTGGACTTCTGAAAAATACAGAAGGCTCTGAGATAATTTGTCTAACAATTTGTGAGCCCATATTGGTGATGCAAAGCAGGCAAAAACAACACAAAAGAAAAACAAAACAAACCAAAAAAACAAAACTGTGTTGAATTAAATGAACTGCATGAAATGTCTAATACACGTGTTTGTGTTCTGAGATTATTCCTGTAGTGTGAAATGCTTCTTGTAAGTTCCAGTAGCCTTGTATGTCTAATATTCACCTGTGATTTCATGACTTGAGTGTTTCCCAGTGGACAGGTAGACTCTCATGGAACAGAGCAGTTCAGACTAAAAACCACATTCCAACCGTATAATTTGTACTCTTTGTACTCGCAAGCTGCTGGAACTGCAAATTTCTCTTTGAGATGAATAAAGTATCTATCTATCTATCTATCTAATACAAACAGTCCACAATTAAACTCACTCACTCAGTAAAGCATGTCGATCGAATCAGTGCAAGAATACCAATATTACAACAAATGTTTTCTGTGTAACTGTATTCATTTATTTTGATCAAGGTTTTGCCTAAATGGGCTCCACACATACAGTGTCTGCTGGCAGACTCCCTTTAGTTCACGGCTGGTCTTCCAACAAGACAATGATACAAAACACCCACCAACATGACAGCACAGTAGTGTCATTATTAGCACTATCACTTCACAGCACAGCTCAGCTGACTCTTGGCTCAGCTGGGCCTTTCTGTGTAGAGTGTATTAACCTGTGTTAACCTTATATCTGCATGGGTTTCCTCCCACAGTCTACATGCTGTGATAGGTGATACTAAACTGGTATGGGTAATAGTAAATCTAAACTACATGTACACTAACTATAATCTATCATATTGGCCTGAATATAGGACAACTCTGATTATAAGACGACTGCTATTTTTCAAATATCATTTTGGGAAAATAAAAACATGATGAAGGCAATAAGGTTATTCATAAAACTACTTTTTATTGTACAATTACTATAGAAAAAAAATCACACAGAGATAACATTCTGCTGTATTGTTAAACATTTTAATAATTTCATATTTTTTAGGAAGTATGGTACCATACTATTTTAATAAACTTTATTTTGTTAAAATCTGAGACTATGACTCTGTGAATAAGCAACAACCATGTAGTCAATTACTGTATTAATGATGTTAATAACTGCGTAACCATCAAAGTTAAGTTATATTCAATTTCAAGAACCATATTAACAATTCAGTCTTGGTAAGAATCAAATTCTGGACAGCAACAAAACTTTCGAGCCCCTTCGTCAGCAAGGTTGCGTGATCCTCCATTTTACATCAGATCCAGCTTGCATGTGTTCACTGTGATGCTCAACTCTTACTGGTTACTTTGGTGCAGCTCCATCTAGTGGTGCAGATGTGTAATAACAGTAGAAAAGTCCAGTCCTCGATTATAAGACAACCCCTATTTTTGAGAATATGATTTATAGAATAAAATAGGGGTCCTATGTTCGGGCCAAAGCAGCAATTTAACTTTAATCTAACATTGACTATAACCTAATTTAATTCATAGATTATTTATTATCATTATAAATCAATCTAATAAATGTATCAGTGTGTATGTATGAGACTGTGTGCGTGTGACAGTGAGACAAAGCTGTGTTGCCTTATGAAAGTACCCTGAGTGGTTCTCAGGCTAGAAAGGCATTATGTAAGTACATTGTTCTTGATGCTGTATAGATTGTATACATCATATTCAGTGGGATTCAAGAAACAAATATCAGACAGAATTCCACAGAGTTTGTCAAATAAAAGTCAAATATTTGGAACTGATCCCAGGCGAAACCTTTATGCATTTCATGCCACCTCGCTTTTCATATATATATATATATATACACATAAATCTGAGACAGTGGAGACAAGAAAACCTATTCCCAGACCAATATCTGCTACATCTGCTTTTTGATTCACATCACTCACTGAAACGCAGTCTGTCCATCTTGTTGACAAAAGATGCTAATGACTCACAAGAGAGACAGATGGGTCAATAATTGAAATGTGACATGACTGACTCACAAGATTGAATGGCCCAAGAACAATTCAAAAGCATTCAACTTCTGACATATCAGTCAGAACTCAAGAAACCTTTTGCAGAGAGGTGACAGACATCCAAGAGCCAAAAAAGAGGTGCAGTAGCCTTCTGCTCAAGCTTAGACTCTTCTTCTTAGACAAGGATAGTTTAGTGTTGTGCTGAATGAGTCAGTCAGACAAGAAAATAAACTTTTCTTCTGCTGTAAACAAATGTGTGTCTGTAGTACATACCATGTGAATCTGAAGGACTGTGTGTCACACAACTGATCCATTATTTTGATTTCAGTGAAGTTTACACTGGTGTGAATCTGCCTATCTTTGAGAGATGAAAAGCATCTTCACATGATACAAATCATTAATCTTAGTGCAATAACTTTATTTGAGGTTAGGGTAACGACTGGAGTTTTACAAGTCGTGGCTGTAGCTGAGCCACGCCGAGTCTCCAGGAAATAAATGTGAACGTGTGCAATGTCCCCTGAACTAATGGACATATGACTGGGAGTGTGCCTGTGTGTGTGTGTGTGTGTGTGTGTGTGTGTGTGTGTGTGTGTGTGTGTGTGTGAGAGAGAGAGAGAGAGAGAGAGAGAGAGAGTGTGAATTAACAAAAAAGAAATGTACCTAGCATTAGCAATACACTCCAGTGTAGCTCCTCTCCCTGCAACCACTGTTGTGTTTCTGGGTCCAATCACAATCACTGGAGCCACAAGCTCTGACTCAGGATCTGCAACAGAGAAAAATACGAGAGGAGGTTAAGCTTATAAATCATGTTTGCACACAAAGCAGCACAATCTCAAACATAGATCACAATAGCTTCCCACACACACATACAGAAAAAGTCCTTTACACATACAAGCATGGACAGTAGGGTGTATTTCTGGCATGTCAGAAAGTCTGCTGTCTTGCAGTCTGAGCTTTTCTTACAAGGCCTCTGTCAAAAGATCCTTATTAAGGGTGAGCATATACAAGGCAGAAGTAGTGTTAAACCTTCTGGAAAACTAGCTGCATAAAACAAGACAATTTCCTCTGCATCTTGTCAGCCATCAGTCAATGAGCATATTTTCTGATGTCTAGTGGTAAAAACTGCAGTCCTACCCAGTGTTGTACCTGAACGCGTTTGTTGAATGAAAGTTCACGAACTAATTAATATTTTGTGTTAACTTGAACTGAATGTGCACTCTTTCCCCTTGATGAGCGTCGTGTGTGAACGAGCTTATTTGGTAAACTGTGAACGACGCTCTTTCAAAGTTCACGCACGGTCAAAACCGTGCCAGGTTTCCAGCGAACCCCATTTGAAATACACCACAAACGAGCCTAATATGTATCTGCGGAAAGCAATCAAACATGGCAACACGGACTGTCGCTTCTGTCACGCTAACAATTGCGTCATCAAATGTTTGAAACAAGCATGGAGGAAGATGAAAGCTGCAGTCGCCCAGAGCCAGAACAGCGACCCAACTCCGGGGGGGATTGAAATATTGAAATGGGGGAAAAAACATTTCCACCTTAAGTACCTGTTTTTGTCTTATAAAAAAGACCATTTGGCAGCAGATTTTTCCTCATATTTTTAACATAATGTACAGCAGTGATTCCCAAAGTGTGGGCCGCGGCCCCCTGGTGGGCTGTCGAGGTACTACAGGTGGGCCGTGAGAGGACATTAAAATTAAACAAATATGTTTTAAATTCTCGATCTTTTTTAAATATGTTTTGAATAACTTTAAAATATTTATGATATTATTTTAAAAGAAAACTTTAAGAAGTAATAAAACAAAGCAGTTAAGTTATTCTACTGTCATTTTAACTTAATATGACAGTGTCACCTATTTGTTGACCCCTCATATTAATATCAGAACATAGTTTCTAGTCCTGTCTGGTGATCATAGTTGTGATGAAAGGTTTGGGTGGACCGTGTATATTTTTCACATTTCAAATTGGGCCAAGGTATTCTAAAGTTTGGGAATGGCTGCTGTAAGCTGAAAGGGAAATGACAGTTTTACATGGGCTGTCCCTTCAATGCTAATGTGAACCCTAGTTGGATAAAGATTCAGAATTGGACACATAGTTTTCGACAGATAAAATGGATAAAATAATTGCCGTTTGCGGTGGTGTAGTATATGGGCAGTAGCAATCATTTTGACAAATAATTGCTCGCAGCAACATTAAAAAATAATTTTAAAAAGAACTATTTCGTTTTTTTTTTAAATGGTGAACTGAACTGGTTTATTTTAATTTCTGTGAACTATGAAATGAACTAGTTCGTGTAGAAAGTGAACTTACTAAACTGTAAACACAGATAAACATTGTACCACATAGCCTACTATTACGGATGCAGCAATTGAGTCCCCAAAAAACTAGAGTAGAACTGCCTTAAAATGCATTAGCACTGATGGCTTTTTGGAACTGGCTTCTACATGTACAGTAAACATCTCTGGCACCGACAGGTTCTCATTTATTACAGTTTGTTCCCTTACCATACATATTGATCACTAAATTATCTGCATGAACTGTAAGCACCAAGTTGGTGGTCAGTTTGAAAGTAATTCCATGATCAACTAGATATACATGT
Organism: Hirundichthys speculiger; assembly: GCA_018398805.1. Taxonomy (NCBI): domain Eukaryota; kingdom Metazoa; phylum Chordata; class Actinopteri; order Beloniformes; family Exocoetidae; genus Hirundichthys; species Hirundichthys speculiger. Next base: position 2,096,467 of record JAGFBZ010000044.1, read on the forward strand.
TTTTCCAATGACAGACTATTTCCAAATTTACACTAGTTTTGTTTCCGATGATACAACACTTTCAACCTCCAGGGTTCGTACACATTTTTACCAAAATATTTCAATGACATTTCCATGATGTTTTGCTGCTATTCCATGACCGCATGGTCCCTAAATTTTTTGCACGCACCAAATTTAAGACTGAGGGCCTGATATTCCGCCAAACTCCTAAAGCCACTATTAAGGGATAGCGGGTAGCTGGAGGGGCGTTGCCTCAAAAAGAATGCAATCTTCCACCTCCCTAAACCCGCGATCTTACCTGCGCTACCCGCTATATTTATGCATGGGAATGATTAAGGCATTCCACCTGTTAAACCAATCAGTGCGTCAGTAGCCATTTCCCAACCCACTACCCGCAAACCGCTATGGAGTGTCTTTTCATCTAGATGGGAGCAGCTCTCATGCGCAGCTCGTCTGGGACTCTGCTGTAGAGCTTCCTCCTCTTCCTTCCTCCTCCTCTTCACTGATATATACATAACTAGCTCTAACTCATGTGGAGAAAATCATTTAATTATTTTTTTTTTGTACTCCAAGAAGTTTCAACAAACTGCTCAGAAAAAAATAGAGCCAGTGAGCTTCCAGGAAAGCATTTCTTAACTAGAAAAGCACTCAGAGAGCGCAGACCTCCGCCAAGCACAACAGTTCCCCCATATAATGATTTACAGATTGCGATAAAATCCACATTCTGGATCAGATCTGGATGAGCCTTTGAAATTTGATAGAGGTTCCCATTGTCAATCCCTGAGTTAAATTTCATGTGTTTTGGGCAATAATTAAGGGAGATATTGAGAAACAAAATTTCTGGCCCCATTGACCGCAATGTTATCAAAAATTTGAAAGTGATCCAGAATCCAGGATTTATTACAGATCACAGCCAAAATGAAATCAGTTTTTTCTTTTCACATTTCTGACAACTCCTGAACATTTGATCAAAATCCATCCATAACGTTTTGAGTTAGCTTGTACACAGACAGACAAACAGGCAGACAGACAGACAGACAGACATTTAAACGCAGGCAAAAACATTACCTACTTGGCGGAGGTAAAGATATTTTTACACAGACAATTCCTATCGGCTACCTGAAAGTCCCAGATAGTTGGTGCGCTCCCTGTAAACACGCTCAGGCAGAGCCACGAGAACATATTCTCAGCAGGGGGTGCTGGGAGCAGCTGTCTTGCTATCTTGCAAGACAGCAGCTGAGCTACTTTAAACCCGCGATTGCAAGATACCGAGTTTGTGGAAAGCGCAAAAGACACGCCCATTGCCACACCTACAATCTGAATAAGCGAATCAGCAAAGCGGATAGTGGCTTTAGGGAAGCGGGTAGTGGGTAGCGGCTCGCGGGAGGTGTACGATCGGGACCTGAATTTCCTAGTCAAGATTTACTACTTTGAAACAATAAAAGGGCACTCTGCAGTCTGACACAAAATAACAATAAAATAACAAATCTAAAGACCTTACAATGAACACAGTTCATACCACCAGTTTCATAACAGAGTCACTAGCTAATCTTGATCTCCTTCAGCCCTCTTGTCAAGAACAACAGCACTTCTTTGCTGCTGGTGCTTCAGCCACTTCCACAAAAATTATCACCCCTACTTTATCAAGTCTACTGCCATCGAGTACTTTGACAGCAACATTTTTTGAAACACTAGCCTGACTAAAAAAGAAATCTGTTACTGTTCACCACGCCTCCCCAGGTCATGTGACAATAAAGTGGGAGGGATAGGGTTCACACACTTTTCTCCTGAGTCAAATTAAAGCACCTTCAAGGTTCATTAAAAAAAGAACAACAATTAACTCTGTTTTTTTTTCTATTTACTTGAATAAAATCGATGCGGAATAATTTGAATCATCTCTTCTAATTTTGTGGGTGCTCCCACAGGTGAAGACGCACTTTCTGACAGGGATGACGACCCTGACACGACACTCTCGACACCTGTATTTGTCAAACCCTCTGATGTTTTTAAATAAACACTGATACAGCACCTGATAAATAAATATAAATCCCAGATGTGTCAGGAAATGCTTTCGGTGAAAAACTTGTGCCAAATCAATCATGCCATCACATTTTTTTTCCAAGTATAAAATACTGACCAAACTTTTATTTTGGCCTGCAGTCCTGTCACTGTAATTTTAAACTTTATTTTCACTGTAGATACTATAGCTGAGCGGAAGCAGGAAAGGGTCGCTATTTTGAGCCCAGTATTATTATTACTAGGCTACTACACCACATGGTTCAAATTTCCATGTTTTTTCCAAAACCATGTGGATTTTATAAAATTCCATACTCACAAGTGACTGACTCTTTGCAAGGGACTGATGAAAGCTGGTTGCAGACGGGCACATGTAAACCTGCTGGCACTTGTTTGGTGGATGTATTGCATAGATCGAGTACTTTTTTCTACAGATGTCAATCACTCTTACAAAATTAAAGACTGAATATATATGCTGACCTTACTTCTACAGTAACCATTTCACAAACAACACAGATCCAGAGCAAAAAGAAAATCATGAAAACTATTACTTGAGTAGAGGCACGCTCATTCTCATTCATAAAAGAACAGATTTATGTGTAAACTGTAAACAGAATGAAATTCATGCGTTTTTTGGCATTTACGAAAAAGTTTAGTTCCAAACTTTTCGTAGCTCCAAACAAAATCTATATATCAAAATCTCATAATATACTTCTAAACCACGTGTTTTAAACATGATAAAATGTAAAATATAACACGCCAATCTGAATTAATGGGGATTTTGCAGATTCAAGCTTCAAATAGTATTTCTTGAAGTGTCGGTAGTTTTGATTCAATAGACTTAATCTGACAGACACCCACGCAGTGGCTCAGACAGTTAGAGAGACACCAACAGAATGGAAAAGTCATGGTCCACTTTGTATTTTTTCCCCCTATTTCCTCAAATCTCAGGTCCGGGAGCATTTCAAAAGAAGAGTGCTTGCCAGCGCTGACGCTTTTGCTTGGCTGGATTTGTTAGATTATGAGCTTCACTAAAGGTTTTGAGCTCACGTGAATCACCCAGCAGTCTGCACCTTTACACCTCCTTATATGGTGGTCCCTGGGTGGGGTTTATATTAATCAATGAGTTTTGTGAGCACGCTCCCATGAATTTAGGCATGCTCTTACGAGTTTTACACGGAGTTCATAAATCCAGAGCAGAGTTTTAGTAAGGAGGTCGTTTATGTGCAGATCTACTCACAGATTTATGAACATTTAATGAATAAAATAAAGCATGCAAGAGCTCCACATTTGCCAAATTTTCAGTTTGGCTTATAGTCTTTAGATGTGAGAGGGCGTCATACGTTTAAAAATCTGTCTAAAGTTTTTGCAAAGTTGTGTAGTGTATGGTCATCAAACGAGGTACTAAAAAAGAAAGAACTCCAAGATTTGGATGATTGGCAACAGGTTAGTGACATGACTAGGTATAAAACAAGCTTCTAGAAGAAGCAGAGCCACCAAGAAGCTTTTTTAATAAAGCTATATGCTTCTTTATTCTTTCTCAAAAGATGGTGCATTTCTTAAAATTAAACTTTATTTATTTATTATTTTATTCTTCTGTGAATAAAATGAGCTTTGAGAGATATGAGATTTGCAAATCACTGAATACTGTTTTTATTTTTTCCACAGTGCTCCAACTTTTTTTGGAATTACGATTGTAAATAACAACAGCAGTGTTCAGAGAAGAGTACAGTGGTGCAAGTATGTGAAGAAAGATTTATGGTCTAAGAAGTGCGTAGGAGAGTATGGTGGTTAATGTGAGTATGATTAATGGTCTGAATGCCCTCTCACAGAAAAAGGACTTGCTAGGATTTTAACAGTTTAAAAAGTGTGACATTTACTCTAAAAAAATTGCAATATACCAGTAGAAAAGGCGTTGTGCAAAAAGATTTGTTAGTATTTAGTAGATTGCATGAAGCCACAGGCCGTCTGTAGGTGTTGTGAGCCTGAGTGTTCTGAATAAGGGTGTGCAGGTGTGCATGTCCAAACATCACCGGGTTTTCTCGTGACTAGACTATTACAAGATTTCCTATAAGGAAGAGTATGAGGTATAAATTAACAGGCTCGTTCTGATAGATGCTGGGGGATGGGACTGGAACGGAGAGACAATGATGTTGTATGACGGTGGGGGGTGGGGGTCAGCTTTGATCTCCCTTTTGAAGGCAAGGAAAAGGTGGTAAATGACTGCTCTTTATTCCTCCTTCACACTCTTTTTTTCTTTTCTTTTTTTTTTTAAATCAGAGAGAAAGTGCTGAAAATTATACACCACTGTCACTTATGTGTAATAAGGCATGTGGGTACAAGGATGCAGGCAAGCAATGGCACACAAAATGACACCAATGACCACACACTCAGGAGTTAACACGGGCACTCTCTAATGCTTCAACCCAGAGGATAAGTTGAGTCAGTAATGGGAAATTTAAATGACAAAAAAAGAAAGAAGAGATTTTGATAGTGAAGGTCCCTGTCACTGAGTTTCTTCACATTTCTTCAGAAATACCAACACACAGAGACTGACTAGTACTGATACACCATAACATTTGAACCACTTGCCTAATGTTAAAAACTGTAGCATTAAATTGGGGCTTGTGTTCCTGTGCACCCTACAGAAGAAGATCAAACTGACATCTGAGGAAGCAGAAGGCCAAGTAAAGCTGTCAAAGCGATGTACATTATCCTGCTGAACATCCAGCAGATTATTTTCTTATTCCATCACATGAACTTGAATGGCTTACTGAGGCACCCAATTGATGAGACTAGTACTCAGACACAGTATACAGTTCTGCAGAGCCATAAACAGCAATCTGTGAACCACTGTGTTATGACAACCTTCCATCATGGCCAGCATCAAAGGTTAGCTTACCCTTTGTTCCAAAAACACAAATTAATTTTGGGCATCCATGACCTGCTTTCCAGATTTCTTCGGGCTCAGCTGTTTAGTCATCACAGTTTATTCTTGTCAGAACTCCTCAGCTACTGATACCCGCAAATTTCCTCTGTATATGCCACATTAACTTCAATCTTAGAGTCGTCCTTGCTGTCTAATATATCACACTCACTCAAAATTGCCACTGTAATTGCCACTGTAATTCACTGTAATTCCACAATTTCCCTGACGGAGACCTCCCAGGGGATTAATAAAGTTCTATCTATCTATCTATCTATCTAATAAAAAAAATGTATAAATAAGGTTATTCACGTCCCCTGCCAGTGGTTTTTAATGGTTTGGCTGACAAGAAAACATGAATACAAAAAAACGATGATGGACAAGCAAAGTTAGAAATAGCAAGAAAGCAAGTAAAGTGTCCATTAGATGTCCAATGTGGGAAATAGAGGTCAGAGAGTCTCTGACCATGAGTGCAGTCTTAATGGCAGCAATGGCTGCAGATAATGAGTGCACAGGGAAGATGAAGCCAACCTCTAAACTAGGACCATGTGTCTAAAGGGAGAACATGGAAAAATCATGAGAACTGAAACCTGAGTGTGATCAGAAGGAACACGAAAGAAAAAGAAATAGGTTTGGATGAGGGAAATACTGTAGAGAGAATATGCAGATGGGAAAAATGAGGGCGGCGTGTGCAGATGGTCTTCCCCTTGGAGTGACAGACCTGATGGTGGAAAGAGAGGAGAAAGCTAAATGCCATACGGTTGTGTGATAATATGTGTTGTTCTTTTTTTCCTCTGTCAGTATGTCTATCGTCCTTCTCAAGGGAAGTCTCTTTCATTTTATCTTGTCCAGATCAATCACCTCCTTTTCCTTTTCTTCACAGCCTTCTTTCCATTCAATCTCACAACTACTTTTTGTTGTTTAATAATGATAGAATTAATTTTCAACTTAAACACGACTGTTTAAACTGACAGACAAACCTACAATTTGTGTTGATGCAGTCAGTTAAAAGGAGAGCTAAAAGGCTCTCCTAAAAATATTTTACAAAAAAAATCTTAACTTTATCAGATGCCTCATTTAGAAAAAAGAGAAACACCATGTGGCTCAGGATGAGAACGTGTCAATGACAGACTGAAAGATGACAGAAAAAAAAAATGCAGAACGTTTGTACTACAATGGCAAAATATCAGTAACAACTTGTATCTGAAACAATTCACTAAAGAAGAGGTATGATTAAATGAAACCAGGTAAAAAAATTAATTAGGTTTTATAAATAACAAAGAAGAAAAAGCACAACTGTTAACTTTCTGCAAAGATGTGCACATCTGGCTGGGAGTAAATTTGTCACCAAAAAGACAGTGAGCCATGTGGGATTCTTTTGAGTACAATCACTGCTGATTGACAGAAAAGTGCTGTTGGATGGCGTAGCTGCGTGAGGGTGTAAAAGTGTGCATTGTGTCGTTCATACAGTGACTCAAACAGAAAAACAAACAAACTATCACGGATAGGAAAAATAAAAAAACGCAATTGACAAAAAAGAACATGTTTTTCTGCATGATACATTGGCCAGTCATGCAAATATCAATTTAGCAACTTTTTTCCAATGAAAAACTGTCACACCTTTCACTGAGAAACACACACACATTACAACTCAAAGTTTTTGTTGGAACATTTAACACCTTTTGAAACCCTTATACCATAATAAAATAAAATAAAATAATTTAAAATCTTGCAGCCTTGTGTTGCATGTGCCCGCTGCAGGCAGAAAAGGAAGAGCTCTTGCTGATGCATTATAACGTTATCATAATGAGAGTTCGGGTGCGCTTCGAATATAGGAGCAGCCAATTCTATGAACTAGAAGTTGCAACTGGCTTGAACACATTCTGCGGTGAGAAAAAGAAGGTGCATGAACGCTAAAAAGTATGTAAATGTGAAGGTATACTGCCAGTTCTCATGCAAAGTTGTGTAATAAAAATATAACTTTATCTGAAAAGATACATCAAGTATAATATGAATCTGTGGGTAAAACCGCATCCACAGATTAGAATGAAATCCATCTTTGAATGAAATCTCTCAGATTACATTTTGCTCTCTGATTAAACCTGTCAGTTGACTCCCTCAAAGTGTCAGTGTGTCAGCCTGAGTTCGTGTATGATCTTTTTGTGACTTTCGATCTGTGTTTTTTAAGCCTTTTAGACAAATCTCTGCAGAGACCTGGAGAGCAAGGGGATAGGCCAAAGGCTTTGTGCACACACACGCACACATCTCTCTGCGAATGCATAGACACATGCCCAAATACACACAGAAGGAGGCTGGTGTTAGCTGACTGTGTATTAATAGGAGCTGTCATATATGTGTCTGCAGGGTTCACAGCAAACTAACACATATCACACTGAGCCCACATGCAGAGAAGAAACAAAACGTTTAAGAGAAAAAAAAAGAAAGATTATGGAAAATAAGAAAAAGAGAACAAAAATGGAAAATGAGAATTCTTTTCAAAAAAAATATTCACAGGTTTTTAATACTTCACTGTTTTTTGGAGAGTATGCAAACATAAATGGAGAGGAGAAGGTAATCATATACTGATCTCTCTTGACAATACTGCATGTATGTGACAGCGAGGTGAGTAGTTTTGCGTGCCACTATGCTCATTAATGCTGCATGCTGACAGTTAAGTGTCATCTTCAGAGTACACTTGCCTTAGAATTGCCAACATAAAACCACAAGCCAAGACATGGAACACACTCAAGGCACACACGATGCCACAGCACACACAGAGTTGAAGAACCAAGTCTCAAGGGAAGACAGACAATTGGAAGCAAAGAGAGGACAGAGAACAGTGGTTCATTTTAAATATGCATCTCTTCCTTCAGTTGCCAAACCCTCCATCTATCTTTGCCATCAATCCTTAAAAGCGGGGCAAGGAGCAGATGGAAAGACACAGGAGGAACAGAGGAGTAAGAGGGAGAAACATTTAGCGGTAATGCTGAGGCAGTGAAGACGTTAATCTCTCCAGAGTGCTTTATGATTTTTTTATTTTTTGAGTATCATACTACTTGAGGTTTTTAAACTGCTTGATGAAACTCAAACTGGCACGATGAGGTAGCATTCATCATCATTAGAAAAGCATAGATCTTATAGTTGCATTCCTTTTTGATACATTTTGAGGAAAATTAACATGAATATTTCTCCTCCACTGACATAAAAAAAAAAAATAAAAAACTTTGCACTACTTCATGGGTGTAACTCTTGCTGACAAACACATGTGCATACGGTTACTAATTCAAACGGAAAAAGAGAAAAATAACAATATGGGACTGGGTCAAGGATCTGCTCCGAGTCCCTTCTTGCTTGTCATGGTGATGGACAGACTCACACATGAGGTTAGATAGGAAGCTCCATGGACTATGATGTTTGAAGATGACATTGTGATCTGCAGTGAGAGCAGGGAACAGATGGAGGAAAAGCTAGACGTGTGGGGTATGGCTTGGAAAGAAGGGCAATAAAGGTTAGTCACAGCAAGACAGAATGCATGTGTGTGAATGAGAGGAACCCAAATGGAATGATGAGGCTACAGGGAGAAGAGATAAAGAAGGTGGAGGATTTTAAGTACTTGGTGTCAAGGTAGGAGTCAAGGAAGAAGTAGGAGGCAGAGTTGGAGGTAAATGTTGAGGTTCTCTTTGGGAGTGACAAGGACGGATACGATCAGGACTGAGAACAGCACATACAACACATACAAGAAACAGCACATATTAGATTTTTTGGAGAGAAGGTCAGGAGGCCAGACTGAGATGCTTTGGACATGGACAGAGGAGGGATAGAAAATACTATAGTAGAAGGATGATGAGGTTAAAACCGGACACCGAGAGGAAACTAAAGAGATTTATGGATGTAGTGAAAGAGAACATGAAGTTAGTTGGTGTGAGAGAAGATGAGGCAGAGGATAGGGTTAGATGGAAGAAGAAGAATGTAGCACCATATTTGTATTCTTTTCAACCCCTTCATCAATCTACACTGAGGGACGTCTGGTACCACATTACATTCTAGTCAAGCTCAAGTCAGATCATTCAGTGTAAAAAAATTTGCTACGTGCTTGGAAGAAAGCAGACCCTGTCTCATTATCCACATAACTGTTAATGAGACTTGAAACTAGTGATTTGAATTATAAACTTCTCGAATTAACATTTTTGTATTAAGTCCAATCATTAAATCAGATATTTAGATCATTATATTTTGAATTCTTTAGAAGATGTAGTTGATCTTAACCTCCCTAGGTGGAATACAGGAAGCACTTCCATGGCTGTATTTTGAGAGACAGGGCTATGTTGATCTTTTATATTTCTTTACAATCTCTATAGCAGGTATTCTCATGTGATAATTGAATGAGCCACTTTGTGGAACAAATCTTACCTGAGGGTCTTTTGAGTTCAGTCTGCTTGATTTTGCCCTGAGACTTCTAATAGCTTTCCTTCCAAGGTACAGTTTACTGGATCTTATGGACCTTTTTCATTTTGCAGTGTAGGAAGCATCTCAGTGCTGTAGGCACTGTCTGAACAACTGGAGGCTACCCTGTCCGCTGCTGTTAATGTTCACATTTGCATTTCAAAAGTTTCACCATCACCCTAGAATCAGCTTGTGGGGTTGACTTCAAGTCAATGTTTTCGACACACTGGAAGTAACTATCAATGCTTCCCAGTTCCTGTCGTACTGGATGAGGCGTTTCCTAGTGAGTAGCGATTACACCACGATCAACCAAACATCAATGCTGTCTTCTATATTCATTGCTGGCATAAAAACAGAAAATCCTATCTCCAAAAAAATATGCAACATGGAGCTGAGGTGAAATGAGGAAACTGCAGAGGATTAGACTTTACATTCTGAAAACACCAGTGCTCTTTACAGGAATAAATCAGACCTTGATCGCATTCTTTGTCCTTGGTTTTACCAGGTAAAATCCAAAAAATACATTTTCTGGTGTGATAGTGCCTGTACTCCACCAGCTCATACTTAAAGTCAGTGTTATGTGTTTAATAGTCACCCTGAATCTTGTTTGACTGCTAAATCAAACCCAAAGTGCAAGATAAGTTACAAAAACATTTTTCCATTTAACAAGAAGATGGGTGACACTCAGAAAAAAGAAAAAAAGAAAACAGATATACTGTAACATCACTGACTATGTGGTTTTGTACAGTTTAAGGTTTGTTTTGCGTTTCCTGCTCTCATGCTGTCCCTTCCATATTTTTTCCCCAGACCCATCTATTCTCTCACTGCATGTTTCTCCACCTGGTCTTCCTGTGTACATTCCCTCCATACCTGGTCTCCATTATCCTTAGCAGTATTTAAGATCCTGTTCTCTCAATGGTTTTCTGCCAGAAGAACCATTGAGATCATGCCTCTCCATACTGCTCTTGCTCCATGCTCATCACACTCTTTTCTGAGAACTTTCCACTTTTTGTTAACTCATGTCCTCATGGTTTGACCTTGTTCTCTCCATTTTGAATCTGCTATATTTTTTGTTCTTTTTTGTTTTACAGACCTAATTAGTAACTTTCACCCACATTGTTGGATTTGTTTTACTGAAGATCTTAGTTTATACGTACCTTTGTTACCCTAGTTAGAAAAAAAAAATGCCTCCAGAATAAGTTCCCCATTGTTTTAAATTTTATTGTGACTGATTTTTTGGATCCTTCCTTTCCTTCACATAACACCTATTTAGAATGTAACAAGTCAGAAATTAAAATTCAAAGCAAGAGAAAGGCCTGATGATTAGGCCTTGGAAAATGTAATTTATTTATGACTTTTATGCAACACTTGAATTTATGTTCTGTATTTGCAAAGATAATACTTAATCTACTTTGATGAATAATAAAGCGACAGTAGAAATATTTCACTTGCACCTGTGTGATGAAAGACTTGCTTCAATTTCAGTCAGTACTTCAGTTATGATCAATCTCACCCAGGCTGTGTAAAGGTTGTGTATCTTTTCTTTTTTGAAATTAAAATAACAATATCTATAATGCATGAGGAATGTCAAAACAATCAACCAACATTTTTGTGACAGACACCATTACATCCAAGAGTAAAACACACATGCTATTTTGCCTCAGAATCATCAAAAACTAAACAAAACAAACAAACAAAAAAGCAATCAAAACAAGCTGATCATGAAATTAGAGTAGCCATGTTGGATTTGTGAGATAACAAATTTCTGAAAGTTTCTAGATTGTGAGACTCACATTGTAATCTGCCTGTTTAATAACGTAGTTGTAATGTTGGATAGAACTTTATTAATCCCTTGGGAGGTCTCCGTCAGGGAAAAGACCTCCCAAGGGATTAATAAAGTTCTATCTTACATTACATAATACTCTCCTCCCACTCCAGAAACTACTTCTTGCAATGTCTCATCCTTTCTGCGACTATCCTTAAAAAAGGGTGGGTGCTATCAAATGAAATTTGATTCAATAGTATGATATTGATCCCCAAAGGGAAATGATATGTTGCAGTAACTGCCGGTATTGAGGTCTCTTCAAAAAGCTACTGTAGATGATTATTGCTGTAGGTAGGGAGGATCTTCTGCAGCTCTCTGTATTACAGAAAAGCTGAAGAAGCCTCTGACTGAAGACACTGCGTTGTAAAGAGGATGTCAGGGTTGTACATTATGATCTTTTATGAAGCATCCTCCTCTGCACAATCAGCTCCAGAGTCTCCGGAGCAGTCCTCAGAACAGAGCCAGCACTCTAATGGTTTGTTCTTTTTTTTTTTTTTTTTTTTTTACCCGTCACTAGCTCTGATGCTGCTACCCCAACAAATGAGACTGCAATCTCTAGTACAGAAATGTAGAAAAAAAAAGAAACATCTTGCAGCAAACACTGAAAGATCCAAGTTTAATCAAGAAGTAAAGTCTGGCTCTGTCCCTTCTTATAAACAGTATCAGTGTAGTGCCTCAGTCCAGTCTGTTGTCCACGTAAACTGTTTTTTTTTAATCCTCCAACACCTCCACTTATTCTTCCCAGATGAAACTGGTTTTAAACTTACTCCTGGTCCTTCTAAAATCTACATTCATCTCTTTTGTTTTGTTCTCGTTACAGATGAGATGATTATTATTAACACTATGCCACAAAGCCATCCATCAGTTTTCTCTGTACTCAGTTTCTTGTCCACCACTGATGCACTACAGTATACAACTACAGTCACCTGGGTATTTCTAAAGATCACAGGACTCTATGTATTTGTACTTGTCTGAGGTGTACAAACTAAGGAGGAATGGTGCTCCTGTGCAGCTGACCACCAGGTTAGACACACAATCCCAAACTGTGGTGTGTTTGTCAGGTTTGTCATCCACGTGTGTCTTGAGTATCTCGCACAGTAATGCAAGCTGAATCATGTTAAATGCACTGGACATGGTGAGAAATCGATTCAGTTTTTGAAGTGGAAGGTGGTTTACCTTCTAGCTACGTCTTTAGGAATGACCAGATTAGGCCGCTTCATAGCTCAGTGGTTAGAGCAGGCAGCCCTTATATACAGAGGACATAGTCCTCCTGCAGTGGTTCACAAAAGGTTTGCTGTGCAAAAATCTTACCATTCAAAGAAAAAAAAAAGAGGCCAGATTCTCATATGACCCCGAAACTTTTGGGTAATCTCATAAATCCAACCGAACAGACAAAGCTCAGAAAGGCATTTCTAAACCGCTGCCATTGGGACCTTAAGTCATGCCCGATGATGGAAGAAAACTAGTCGGACTGTGGTGCTTCCATCTGTGCTGGGACTCAGGTAAGTTCTCAAGACAAAAAAAAGTGAAGGTAAAAAAGTGAAATTTCCTTGGAACATCCTTTACAGTATGTAAGATAAGTGCATCTGCCAGGTTTAAACCTTTTCGTGGCAACATGTACTCATGCCAACATTTGTTTCTATTTAGACAGAGAGAGAAAGTCAGCGAGGAACACCATGGCACATAATGAGAACGTAAATAGGTTCTTTACCTGTTGACCCACGGTTTTTCTTGCCAACTGTCCGTCAGCCAAAGAGGAAAAAAAGAGAGATGAAAAGAAAGTCAGAGAAAAGAGGCCTTGGGTATTTGACAAAAGGGGAAAATTAAAGAGATATAATTTTGATTAGTAGTGCTTCATTGGGATGCTGCAAGAAAAAAAAAAAAACATTTGTCAACTACACATACGATGACAAAAGAAAAGGCAGGCTTTCACAAGTCAGAAGCTTATAGGCATCTTGGAGTTTGGTAGGAAAATTGGAGAAGGAGGTTCCTCACTGAGAAACAAATACAAATAGAAAAAAAAGAGAAATGAATGACAGGCAGGAAGAGACACAGAGGAAGTATGGAGAAAGGATGCTATGTTATCACAGAGTCCAGAGGAAGAAAATCTGTTCACAGCCCATCCATCAACTGCCAGCTATCAAAGTTTGCCTCTCATTCACCCCTTTCTTATTTCCCTCTCTTTCCCTGTTTGCTCTTCCCAGTATTTGTCATAGGTTTAAAGGTTGGCAAGGTTGTAGACTGTGAGAAAAGGATTGTATCGACGCTCTAACTGCTAACTGCTATTCACCATTCTGCTACCAATACACTACCCCTCTACCACTCAATCACTTACTTAAGGCTAAAATACCAGTGTGTGTGTGAGGAATGTGAGTAGTTAATTTTCAGTCTTTACCACAATAGCATCTGATATGATATGATATGATATAGGGGTGGGTGCAATTCATCGATGTGGCGATGCATCGCAATGCGGCACGTGAGGATTATGCATCGATTAATTAATGTCTATGTTTAAAAAATAAAATAAAATTTGCGTTGATGCTTTGCCGCAAGACCGGAACAAAAAACACGTAACCGGAAAAAGTAACGCGCGTGTTTGAGTGGGACCACAACAAACAGAGCACTTCCTTTGCAAAATGGCAACGTTAGCAGCCTCCAAAGAGCGGCAGATTCACTCGCCACCGGGGCTGACTGCATCCGTGTGGCGACACTTCGGATTTTATCAGGGAGCAAACGAGACAACGGACAAGACTTACGCAATTTGCAAGATCTGCAAAGCAAAAATAAAGCAACACCACAAACATGAGGGAGCACCCTGTACGCTTTCATCCCGAAACGGAGAAGGATCCTCTGATCTTGCCCGCCACACAGAGGGCAAGATCCTGGAGACTGTCTCCAAACTTCCCAAGAACTCGCAGAAGGCGAAGAGCATTACATAAGCAATAGCTACTTTCATTGTGATGGATTTACGCCAGTATTCAGTAGTTAACAACAGGGAGTTTCGGTTAGTGGTGCACACCATGGAGCCGCGCCACAAACTCCCTCACCGAAAACACTTTGCAGAGAAAGAAATCCCCCACCTCTACAACGAAACCAAAGCAGACGTCTTGGCGTCCATGAAGAAGGCAAGCAGGATAGCGCTTAACAGCGCATTTTGTGCTCGCGTCGGACAAGAACGGATGGAAGTTGGTGAGTCACGTTCTTCAAACCCAAGAGATGAGTGAGAGTCACACGGGGGCAAATGTTGCTGAGTCAAAGTTAAGCAGGCCAAAGTGCAAATGTTTACATAACAGTCATAAAATAAAATATTTTGTGTCTTAAAATACAAGTCAAATGTTCAAAAAACCTTGTTATTTACTTATTGAGTGTAGTTATAGAGGAACCGAGTTATAACTGATAGGCTAGTTATTTACAAATGTAGCTACAGATGAAGACAAAATAAATCTTATATGGAAAAATGCATTAAAAATCGCAATAATCGAAGAATCTTGGCGCCAATAATCGAATCGAATGGATAATCGTTATAATCGAAGAATCGAAGCTACAATAATCGAAATCAAATCGAATCGTTAGGTACCCTTGTTGGAAGCACCCCTAATATGATATGATATGATATGATATGAGTTTAAGGCTGGGAAAGATAACACATTATTATTGCATTTACTCATTCATTTATTAACACTGACATTTTTTTTATCACGTGTTATTAATGTTGCTCACATGCCTTTGTTAAGAAATCTCTGTTACTGGCTGCTGTGGAACCAGAAGAGAACTGATGGAAAAACATGTGGAAAAGCTAAAACAGACATGGAGAGCAGTAAAGTTACAGAACTTTTACATGGAAATTTTCAATTTAAAGTCTCCCAGACAGCGGATTCGACAGAAACAAGGTTATTTGTAGCCACTGCTAAGTTGAACTCCCCGTTAAAAGTTTCTTCTGTTACCTCAGAAATTACCTGTTTTAATGTTATGATTGTGGCTCATGATTTTGTTGGTAGACTTTTTTTTTTTTTATAAAAACAGGATGACATTAATGCCCTGGCAGTGGCAATAAGCTTTATTTTATTTTACATTTTTTAAGATGAGATTTACACTGAATATGTGTTACTGACAAGTGCTGATGTTAAAAGTGTTTGAACAACAAATGTTATGACACTTTAGTTCATATGGGAGCAGAACCTTTGAATAAAAGTGCACTTTACAATACTTTTGAATTCATTATTTGATTGTGTGTACACAATGGGAATCATGATTAATCAAGGAAATCATGAGAATAATCGCAATTAAAAAATTGTAATCAATTATATAATATCATATTACACAGTATTCCCCGACACTTCACGGTCTCAGCAATCGCAGTCTCAGTACATCACGGAAGTTTCAAAAATATTCATAGAAAAAAAATATTTAAAAAAAAAAAAAAAAAAAAAATTCAAACGAAGCGCGCGAGGCTGAAGCGAAACCCATCACATCAAGAACCAGTCTCGGGAAGCAACAAGTGTCAACAGGGGAGGCCCCATGAACGAATATCGAGACCTGTGATTGGCTGCTATGACGGGCATTACTGTGCCGTAGGTTGTCTGTACGCTGATTGGCTGACACGCCTCCCAGCATCTCCCATCTCTTGATCTCATCAGCTACGCACAGAGGAGAGACCGTCAAAGTGAGTGTACCTTCCGTAGAGTTTTGCGTTCGTGCGTACATGTATACTATACGTTCATATACATGTACATCCACATCGCGGTTTTCACCATTCGCGGAGGGGTCACAGTCCCCATTAACCGCCGAAGTGTGGGGGATTACTGTATTATATTATCCATCCATTATCTATGCCTGCTTAATCCTATGCAGAGTCACGGGGATCAGCTCTCTTCGGGTAAAAGGCAGGGGTACACCCTGGACAGGTTGCCAGTCCATCACAGGGCCACATGCAGATGAACAACCATGCACACTCACATACACTCCTACGGGCAATTTAGAACCATCAGTTTACCTAACATGTATGTCTTTGGATTGTGGGAGGAGTATTACATTATATTATATTACATTACATTATATATTATAGTTATGGACAGCAAAAAAACATTTTTTGAATCAAGACTGTAAATACGTTTTTTTTTGTTTGTTGTTAGTGCAAAGTTGGATTTTTTTATATGGCGGTAAGAAGAGATTGACTGACTGGTTTTTGGAACTGGGCCCCAGTGGTCAGTCAAGGAACTGCTCTCTAAACTCTCTCCCGTGTTGCACCAAATAAAAGGGGCGATTTAGCCCCTTGGCCACACCACCTGAGGATGAATACGATTAAAGCAAATATGACAAACTATTTCAAACTTCAGAGAAGTAAACTCTTCAAAAGTTTCAATAACTCCTGAGGAAATAATCATAATTCTTTTGAATGATAGGACTTGGTATTGAAGCTGTTTCAATTGCACTGAATACCAAAAGGTTGACATTGAACCTAGTAAGATTCAAAGTTTATTCAAATAGCACAAGAAGCACACTTTTGCCATTCTTAGGCCAATACTTTATTGAAAATTCTTGAATCGTTCCTGAGATATTTCAGCATTTATTCCACATTTAGTTGTAGAAGTGGGTGGTGGCAGGCATTACTATGCTGTCGGTTGTCTGTACGCTGATTTGCTGACACGCGTCCCCGCATGTGTCACAATACTGACAGAAAAATGCTCCAATGATGGCATCAACAGGCTCTTTTGGGGCTGAAGAGAGTTTCTGAGAGCTTTTTCATATTTACCTTAAGTGCCTGATACAGTACTGTCTCTGTCTTGTATCTGCATTAAACTCAATTTGTAGGGTCTTTTGCATTTCCTACCTTAGAGTGGAAATGGTCACTGCACAATAGCAAGTGCTTGCGTTTAAACCTGAGGTGACTGATCCAGAAAGTCATGAATGACAGCTGACTGGTTAAAAAGAAAAAGTGCTGTAACTGCATCCACCATTACAAAGTCTCAGAACAAACATCAAGAAAAAACTGACCTTAACATTAGCATCTGGGACTTTCAGGTAGCTGATAGCAATTGTCTGTGTAAAAATATTTTTACCTCCGCCAATAAGGTCATGTTTTTACCGGCGTTTATCTGTCTGTCTGTTATGGATGGATTTTGAGGAAATTTTCAGTTCTCAGAAAACTGATTTCATTTTGGCTGTGATCTGGAAGAAATCCTGGATTTTGGATCACTTTCAAATTTTCAATAACATTACGGTCAATGGGGGCGGAAATTTTGTTTCTCAATATCTCCGTTAATTATTGTCCAAAACTCATGAAATTTCACTCAGGGATTGACAATGGGAACCTCTATCAAATTTCAGAGGCTGATCCGGATCTGATCCAGAAGGCGGATTTTATCGCAATGCGTAAATCGCTATATGGGGGAACAGTTGTGCTTGGCGGAGGTCTGCGCTCTCCGAGTGCTTTTCTAGTTAAGAAATGCTTTCCTGGAAGTTAACTGGCTCTTTTTTTTCTGAGCAGTTTGTTCAAACTTCTTGGAGTACAAAAAAAAATTAATAATTAATAATTTTTTCTCCACATGAGTTAGAGCTAGTTATGTATATATCAGTGCAGAGGAGGAGGAGGAAGGACGAGGAGGAAGCTCTACAGCAGAGTCCCAGACGAGCTGCACATGAGAGCTGCTCTGATCTGGATGAAAAGATGCTCCATAGTGGTTTGCGGGTAGTGCAACCTGCTCTTAAAGGCAATGACGCACTGATTGGTTAAACAGGTGGAATGCCCTAACCACCTCCATGCATAATATGTGCATAATATAGTGGTTGGTGCAGGTAAGATCGCAGATTTAGGGAGGTGGAAGATTGCGTTTTTTACGGGGGAACATCCCTTCCGCTACCTGCTATCCCTTAATAGCGGCTTTAGGATTTACAGCCCTTCTCAATTTCTATCAATGTTTAATAACACTTTAATAAGGGTCCCACTTGTATTCATACAGATTTAAATAAACTTCATCCATCATAATTAATAACACAATGACAAAGCGAAACGTGTTATGAAATAAATTTAGAAATAAAAGACTGAAATATCCCCTTGCACATACTTAGTCCATCTACTCATAGCATGGATAAAGTAACCTTGGCAACCTCAAGTCTTGTTGGGAAAAGTCTTGCAAGATTGGCAAACCTTTCCCTAAGAGGTTTCTCCAATTCTATGCAGAAAGGTTCCTCAAGACAGGATAGGAAGCAACTGTTTACAGCCATTTTCAGCACTCTGCTGTAATGCTTAGTTGGATTCGCACCCACATTGGCTGGGTCACCCCAGCACTTTCAGACTTTTCTCAAAGTCTGACCCCCCCAACAAAAAAACAAAACAAACAACAAAAAAAAATGTTTTCTTTGTGGTATTTAAATAGAATTAATTTCAATCATGTCATGTTAAAATGTAAAGCTTCAGCCTGATCTGAGATCACGTTCAGCTCCTCAGAACAGTGTCAGCCCACAGAATGATACCTACTATTACTATACTATACTATTACTATTATGCATGACAAGGATGATATTGACAGGGCGATGGCGAAGGCTCATTGTCTTTGATACAGTATGTGAAGGAAAACGTTTTGGCCGAAGACATTCTTAATTTTTTTTATTTTAAGATTTTGCTTATGCCTATCAGAAACAAGTGGGCTGACAGGCCCTTTTCCTGAGATGTGGCTTCTCTCTGATACAGGCCTGACAGGTTTAGTGCTGCACTCTTGATTGTTCTTCCATTTCTCCCAACTCTACATGGAGCTCATAGACTGACCATTTTTTTAGTAGTTATTTGTCTGACCAATGCTGGTTCCAAACCTTTGTATATTAAAGGTTAATAGAAAGTACTGTACTTTAGAGCTTTTTCAATGCTGCACAATATCTATTGTAATCTTTCTGAGATCTGTGCCTTTGACACAGTCCTTGTCACTTTGACATACAATATCAACTGTGAGTCCTCATATTGACAACTGTGTGCCTTCTAATTATGACAAATAAATATCATTAAGCACATTTGGTCTCCAGGACATCTGATAGTGAATGCATGAGAACTTAGCGAAGTGTCAAAACAGAAGGTCTAAGGTTTAATGCAAAGGCAATACTTAATACAAAGGCAATAAAACAAACTTTAGTGTAGATTGCTGCAAATAAAAAATAATTGACCGAGTAGCAAAAATGGTAAGTCTATTAAGGGTCAAAAAGGAGGTCAGCACCACCGCACATACACACAAATGCAGACACACAAACACAGACACAGAAACTGGAACATGCGTGATTTGATCTGGAGGGGAGTGTTTTCTGTGAGCATATTCAAATGATGTGTCATTCTGAGTCATCTTCAGTTTCAAACAGGAGCAATGAAACAAAGGGGATATCAGGGGACAACAGAGACTGCACATGTGCATGTGTGTATGAGAGTGTGCTCACCACACATCATCTGATGTTCTTCGAGCTGAATTCATTAAACCAATTTTCCAGTCACGTTCCAGTCCCTCCCTGTTTTCGGAACCCTTTGAAATTCCATGGATTATTCACCGTCTTAATCACTATGCTTAATTATGTGCATTTCACAGAAGATGTGAATATTGTAGAACAGGTGGGCTGTCGTATTTAACACGGCATTTATATAAAACAGGCCACCAACACCTATCATATTTATTATCAATGTGATGTGTTTCATATATAGTTAGAGCCAATATAAAAATACTGTGTCTACATTTCTCTCAGTTTGGAGCATGATTTGTATTCAGAAATTCATTGTTGTGTATTTGGCTGCCTGAAGGGTCTACAAACAAGCAGGTCACCGTGTCCTCCGTGTGTGCTTTGTATTATGTGTATACCGTTGCACCAGAGGGTGTTTATGAATTTGTGTACAGTAGGGAATGAATACAGTAACTTTGTGTTGGGTGTGTTTTTATAATATGACAATATTTTGTGCTCTGCCTGTCCCCCTGTGTGAAAATGTTGCTGGTGTTTTTTGTGTCATGCTGAACTCTTTACCTGCTACTATTCTAGCTGACCTGTTCAGGTGCTGGCCGTTCAGTCCCCAGCTGCAGGTCACCTGTTTGCTGCAACAGCCAGAGATCCTCCATTATGCACCCCTCCTCAGACATCAGCCCAGCACGCAAACGGACCCATGGGGCCCCTCCTTCACTCCTTTCATCTTCAAGCAATGAGAAACCCCATACTTCCAGTAACAATCTGTTCTCTTGCTAAGACTGTCTTTGCTCTCCCCATACTCATGCACTTCCACATCTCCTGGAGCAACAGAGTTCCTTTTCTTTGTAACATGTCTGAGTCTTTACTTTTCATTTTTGCTGTTTTAAACCCTGATTTCAACCTCAAAACCCCTTACCACTCCAATTTAGCCTGTCAATCTCACTCTCCCTTCTCTTTGTTCCTTTTCACTTCTCTAAAACCCACACTCACTCATCTGAAATTTAAATCACTGACAACACAAACGTAATACTCCAATTTCCAATACTGACAGATTTATGGAGAGAGTAATAGACCCATCCAAAATGACAAGCTGGCTGAAGTGCTGACCTCTGACTTTGAAGCAGTCCCTGATGGACTTGATAAATTCTACATTCTGTATAAACTCATAGCCAAAAGTGTTTCACTTTGAAAGACTGACCAGAACTGAGACCAGCCACCATCTCTATACAGAGCACAGAAACAGTACCAAGCGGTAAACCCACACTCCTCTTCCCTCTACTGAAGCCAGATCCATTGGCTCAGAATCTCTTTCCCTCCAAAAATGTGAAGTCTGGGAAGGTTACAACTTCCTGCTGTCAGCGCCAAACACTAGTGCCCGTTGACCTTTTCACTTTAGCATGTCAGTCATGCCCCACTAGCTCCCTTCACAAACACACACACACACAATGAACACAAAGTAAAAATCGCACAATTTAGTCTTCATACATGTACAGTAAAAGCCGGTGGTATAAATTGCAAAACTAAGGCCAAAGGAATTATACCTTATACCCTTTTGGAATGAAAGTCCTTTTTTTCTGACTACATCACATTATAATGTGGATTTTAATTCTATAAAACATTATACCTGTCAAAAAGGGGCAGCAGATAACACCTGTTTGCTTAGTTTTTTTAATATATTTGCAAATTAATTTCTAATGATTCCATTTTGGATTTAAATGTTTTTTTTTATTTTCACAGTGAGTCAGAAGTATCAACCTTCACAGTTTTTAACCATTAAAGATGCATGTTAACCAGTAACTCTCAAAGGCTTGAATCAAGGCAACCAGACTTGTTTCTTTTGTTCTTAAGGCCATTTCATGGAACAAATGACAAAGAAAACATTTTTGAAGTTGCTTTTACCTTCGATCCAGATAGATAAGTCAAGAGAATGATAACACGAGGAGCAATAACAGAGGCAACACAGGGATAAAGACTTCCTAGAGATAACAGACCAGGAGGAAAGAAAGGAAAGGGAGTAGAGACACAGGGGCTGACAAGACAGGGGTGTTAACAATCAGGACAAACAAGAACAAGGGAAGGTCGAGCCTAAACTAACACACAAGAAGGAACACTTTCATTACAAGACAAGAAAAGCAAAGGAAGTAAAGCAAACCAGATGATACACAAAAAAAGGGGATGAGGTAAAGATAAAACTAAACTGAAGAACAGATGCTTAATAAGGGCAACAACAAAACCAAGATAAATTTGGAAAAAAAAAAAAAAAAACAGAAGAGGAACAAAAGAAATCCCCTGAGACCAGAGCAGCTAAACAGGGTCAAACAAAATAGAGGCCATAAAGCGGAGAACACAGGAAAACTCAAACCAACCAAAACCCGGATCTTAATAGTCTCAAAGTTCACACAACTTTTAACATTTTTGAAAGTTTTTTTTTATATAAAGACTGATGTATGAACAATATTTAAGACTTGGCAATAATATTACACAAATAAATATTTCATTTTGTAGCAAATCTTTTATTTCCTCCTGCTGCCACCTGATGACTGGAAAACATCCCAGCTAATTTCTCTGCAACCTTGACATCACTAGTAAAATCGTTGAGTTTAAGGTCACCTTTAGATAGGGAGAATGACGCAATGTTGGAAGCAACTTTGTTGGAGCTGAGCTGTGTGTGAGGGGCAACACACACTGGCTTCACAGGGGAAATGGTCTGTTTCAGATTATATTGATATAAACAGAACTGTATTGTTTTATATCTCATATGAAAAAAATCCTGTTACAAATAAACTGCGCAGCCCTAGTGTGGTTCACTGTATGGAACCCCAATCATCACCAGATTATGACTATCTGTTTGGGACTGAAAAGAAAAGGCTTATCCAAGTCCCGGTTTTAATTTCTCTCTCTCTCTCTGCATTCTTTTCCTTCTCATGCATTTTCATTTCTTCATCTTTATTTAATGGTGAATTAATTTATATTCTGTTGCTTTCCATCTCTCCAGACCTTTACTTTATATGTGCCTCGCATATGCCTGCACTAAAACGTGAGCGATCGAGATTAAAACTAAGCAGTTGAATGTTATCTCTTATCAAACTTATCTCTTATCAAACTCAAAGCAAGTAACAAATCTATGAGATGAAAGACTGAGTAAAAATGTGCCCTTGAAATTGACAAACATTAAAAGAAAAAGGACAACTAATATAAAACACAGGAGCAGCATATAACAGTGTGGAGGCATAGAGTAAGACAGACGCTTCTCCAACAGGAGGAAATGAAGAGCAGCCAAAAGCAAACATGGTATAAAATAAAAGCCATTTCAAGCTGAAAGTCAAAGTTAAAAGGTTTTTGACTGAAAAGGCTTTAATACAGTACATCTGTGCATGTGTGTTTCCCTGTCCAGTGCCCGTCACCTCGGGCTGAAATACCAGATGGAAAAGGGACCACAAGTGAGAAAAACAGGAGAGCATAATTATTAAATCATGTTGTTTCACTTATTTCTTTCTCTACTTCATCCAGAATGCTGTGGGGTAAAAACTCTCAGACTCTGTTTTCACTGTCATCCCACCCATGCGCCTCTGTCCAAGAACTCTGCCAATGACACCATCGGCATCACTAAATGAGGTTCGATATGGGGGAAAGTGAATTTTAAATGTCGTATTTAAAAACAAGCAGAATCTCAGCTGATCACTCACTACTCCCTGTGTAATGTTTGTTTGACACGGTCTGTTTCATTTTTTACACACTGGTGAGTAAAGGGATGAGACCTGGAGGAATACGACAGATCAATGGAGGGGAACATGTCCGTGCAGTTCCTTGGGCACCTCCTTGAAGACTAACACACTCCTTCACAAACTCAGTTTTTGGAGCAGAATAAATATGAATACTGATTTACCTCAAAGATTTTTGTCTTACGGAAAACCCCCTTGAAAGCCATACTTACCACAATTTTCCACAATGCACCACACTTTCTCGGGGGACAGGGGAATTCTCACATTCAGTTTTCCAACTGAGGCACTTTAACACTCAATGGTTTTAGACCTAGACTTGTGCTTTGAGACAACAGGACATTGTGACCCACACTCAAAATATAACGTAAAATTAGATCACACATGACCATGCGAAAATGTATAACAATAGAATTCTGTCTCCTGGGATATATCAGCGTGAAAGAGCAGACACAAAACCCAGATAACGTTATTAGTCACTGAGATTAGCACTGCTTGCCATAGCTAGGAGAGCAGACTGCCCCCCCCCCCCGTTTCTAGTTTACAGAACCCGAGCTGTGTATGAAGATCAAGTTTGTTTGTTTTTACAGTGCACTCACATGATAGCCAGCTAGCAGACGGTGAGGAGTTTAATGTGAGAAGTATTTTGGGTTAGACGTGTTATAGAATTGCTTATCCTATCTTTAAAACTTACGTTTAGTAATGCTGTTTTCCTTTATGTAGACATGACAGATGTGCCCGAGTATGGATACCATACACCCTGTAATAAACTAAAAACAAGACTTCAGGCTATGTCATGCGAAGGCTTTTTATTGCACTGTGTATAAATGTATTTGCTTTAAACACCTGAGCCTATCTTCCTTTGTGGACTATTGAAATCTAAAAAAGACAGCTATCCAACAGTTACTGTGCAGAGCTGAAAGGTATATCTTGGTCAACTTAAGGACTATAAAGATAATTAACTCCCTTAATCATTAAATAAAATCTACAAGATTGAAATTCTAACCTCTTTGACCATTGCTGCCACCAAAAGCCCATTTCTTTTCAAGTTAGTTTTCACTTACTAATTAAATTCTCAAGTATAGGAAATGGGAAGTGATGGGGTAATGATTACTTAGTGTCTTGTCTGAAATTAATTGTTTTTTTGTATTGTGTCTCATTCTGCGTTACCTCTAAATTGTTGAGCGGTATCTGTTGGTGCAGCACACAGAAACATATATTTTGTTTTGACAATCACACTGACTGACTCACTGTCTGCATTTACAAGCACAGGTTTGTGTGCCCATGTCGTATATATACAGAGACATAAGTCTCTGTGTATGTGGAAAGTGATCACTCAAAGGTGAAAGAACAGTTAGGGTCTGTGTCTGATTAATGGCGTAATTGATTAAGTGGCTCAGAGATTGATTGGTTCGGCTTGGATTTAACAGATTCATTAGAACAGTGATAGATCAGTGTGGTCTTGCTGCAGCTGTGCTGCTAGGCTTTGGACTGCACAGCCTGGTAATGGACATCATCTGTCTGTCTATGAACTACAGTATGTCCACATGCAGCCACTGTTGCGTGTGTCGATATAGCACATGGGGGCTTCTCTTGCCCGTTTTTTATACTCTCTCCAAACAACCAGACAGGGGGGGAGGGATCGGTGGGGAGGTAAGCAGGGATGAGAAGGAAGGAGGAAAAGGGAGGAAACTATTTTAGGATTAAAAGCCCTGTTGATCTATTCCTGTTTTCCGCATCCCCACTCAATCTTCAATTTTTACACTCTGCCTCTCTTTCTTGCTTGCTATCCAGCTCTAACGCCCTCAAAGCTTTTACCAGTTTTTGAGGCTGCTTTTTCTTTGAATTTCTCGAGAATTGCATCCCACTCTTTCCTCGCGTCTTCTATTCACAGCCTCATCTCTAGCCTTTATTTATCTTTCCTTCTTTGACTAACCTTCGTGAGTACTTTGTGCCGAAACATAGAAAAATACTTCTGCCTTAGGTCCACAGCTAAAGTGCAGCAGACTTAAAGGACAAATATAGGTACACAGAACACACGAATGCTCTTTCATGTCTATGTGAATTTGCAAATGGATGTGAAAGATGGCTCCCAAAAGTTATCAAGCACAGTGCGGCAGGTGAATGATTCGGGCTTGTCTGGACACCTTGCAGTCAAAAAATCAGTTATGAACTTCTATGTATTTTAAAGTCAAATGCGAAGCTTGGCTAAAATTAAGTCAAGTAGCAGAAACAAAGCGCACCAGCAAACCAACAACTGAATGACAAAAAATAAAAACAATCACTGGATTTTTTTTTTTTTTTTTTTTTTTTTTTTTTTTTGGATGAGTCACAAGTCAGTGAGAGTTTGAAAACACAGAAAAAACAAAAAGTATCAGTTTAACTGGGCAACAAACAGTCTTGACTTTACCCATATCATTTCCATTTGTGTGTGCTAACAGCTTTCACACATTATTTCCAAGATGGTTTAAAGCAATGGTTGTGTGAAGCTTCTCCCATTATCTGCTAATGTAGAAACAACAGCATCCTTTTTTTGTTCGGAACAGCTGAGGATATAGCACATCTGCAAAACCGGGTGGAGTGGAGGACATTACCTGCTGTCTTTCACCCACAAAATGCTAATTCAGACCTCAAGGCCATTATTATTAGCTTTACGGATAAACAAGAAATGTAGGGATGCACAATAACTGTTTTTTAAAACCAATACCGATAACTTTCAGCTCCTAAAGGCCTGATACCGATACCGATGACACACACATATACCAATACACACGTATTGATCATTACATCAATACTATGAACAAAACCAAAAGCAGTTTTGATTTTTTAAATGAACAGATATTTATTTTTTCCAATAAAAACTATTGGCAGGCCTCTCAAACATTTTCATAAAACTATCAAACAAACCTATTTGATATCTCACATCAACTTAAATAAGATGCATTACTTACTGATATAAAAAATAAAGGCTCCTTGAACTGATGGAAATACACTGCTCAAAAAAATTAAAGGAACACTTTGAAAACACATCAGATCTCAATGGGGGGAAAAAAAAACATACTGTTTATTTATACTGATATGGACTGGGTGATGTGTTAGGAACAAAAGGATGCCATATCATTTGATGAAAATGAAAATTATCAACCTACAGAGGGCTGAATTCAAAGACACCCCAAAAACTACAGTGAAAAAATGATGCGGCAGGCTAGTCCACTTTGCTGAAATTTCATTGCAGCAACTCAAAATGGCAACGTCGGGGCATGCTCCTAAT
Organism: Hirundichthys speculiger; assembly: GCA_018398805.1. Lineage (NCBI taxonomy): Eukaryota > Metazoa > Chordata > Actinopteri > Beloniformes > Exocoetidae > Hirundichthys > Hirundichthys speculiger. The sequence goes on from JAGFBZ010000044.1 coordinate 2,123,097, forward strand.
GAGACGACTGATGGCGTCCTGGGGTATCTCCTCTCAGATCTGGACCAGGGCATTACTGAGCTCCTGGACAGTCTGAGGTGCAACCTGGTGGCGCCGGATGGATCGAAACATAATGTCCCAGAGGTGTTCTATTGGATTTAGGTCAGGCGAGCGTGGGGGCTAATGAATGGATTAATTCCTTCATCCTCCAGGAACCTCCTGCATACTCTCGCCACATGAGGCTGGGCATTGTCGTGCACCAGGAGGAACCCAGGACCCACTGCACCAGCATGGGGTCTGACAATGGGTGCAAGGATTTCATCCCGATACCTAATGGCAGTCAGGGTGCCGTTGTCTAGCCTGTATAGGTCTGTGTGTCCCTCCATGGATATGCCTCCCCAGACCATCACTGACCCACCACCAAACCGGTCATGCTGAACGATGTTACAGGCAGCATAACGTTCTCCACGGCTTCTGTGCTCAGGGTGAACCTGCTCTCATCTGTGAAAAGGCAAAAATGCCAGTGGCGATTTAAGAATTCTTTTCTGTGGCAAATGCCAATCGAGCTCCACGGTGCCGGGCAGTGAGCACAGGGCCCACTAGAACGGGCCCTCAGGCCACCCTCATGAAGTCTGTTTCTGATTGTTTGGTCAGAGACATTACCCTTGGCCTGCTGGAGGTCATTTTGTAGGGCTTGTCAGTGCTCCTCCTGATCCTCCTTGCACAAAGGAGCAGAACATGGTCCTGTGATGGGTTGTAGACCTCCTAAGGCCCTGTCCAGCTCTCCTGGATAATGCCTGTTCTCCTGGAATTCCTTTCATGCTTTGAGATTGTGCTGGGAGACACAGCAAACTTTGGCAATGGCACATATTGATGTCCATTCTGGAGGAGTTTGGACTGCCTGTGCAACCTCTGTAGGGTCCAGGTATCGCCTCATGCTAACAGTAGTGAACAGTGACCCTCAGCCAAATGCAAAACTGGTGAAAAAGAGTCAGAAAGATGAGAGGGGAAAAAATGTCAGTGCTCCACCTGTAAAACGATTCCTGTTTTGATGGTCGTCTCATTGTTGCCCCTACTAGTGACCTGTTGTTAATTTCATTAAACACCAAAGCAGCTGAACACTGATTAACAAACCCCCTCTGCTACTTAACCATGACAAAATTCAATATCCAGACGTTTATTGACTTGATGCTATACTCTGATTAAAATGTTCCCTTTAATTTTTTTGAAGTTTTAGTGGTTCATCAGAATTATTAACTGAAAAAAAATGCATTCCTCAATGACAATGACAAATAATAGTTTTTTTTTTTTTTTTTTAAATCTCATGGAAGTTTTAAGAAAAATATGGTCAAGCAGAGAAGATCAGAGATGGTCATGGGAGACTTGTCCTGGTTTGCTCACGTTAGCTCATGTTGCGGATTTCAACCTGGTGGAATGACCCTTATGTTTCAGGTGGCTGATCAGGTTTGATGTATTAAAGCTTGTGCAACATTTTTCCCTCCTTTGCTTGGAGTATTTGTCACAAATAACCAGTGAACTATCTTCTTCTGAAGCTTTAATGAAGTTCCATACAATCCGTCATTTTTTTTTTAAATCAGCACACTGTGCGGCAATGCTGCATTCAAGGTGTAACGTAAATTCCCCCGTTTTCCAGTCGTTCTTTTGACCTTATCTATTTTTTTCTATTTTTATGTTTAACATGCGGGAAAAAACTGCGAATATCAATTAAAGTCAGCAACTACCAAAATTATGACCGAGTTAACGAGTTGTTTTCTGGCATGAGGGGGTATTCTTGATTTTCCTTACTGAGAAATCGTTTTCAAATTTTAAATTCAATTCAAAATACTTTTTTAATCCCCCAAGGGGGAAATTCAAGTTTCAGTACACCAGGAAAAATCTGGTGTACTAGGGGAGCTGCTAGTGTCCAGCGCTCCTTTTCATGCCAGGTCCCGTGGTCCGAGTGCTAACTCCAGATAACAGCCGTTAAAACAGTTAACAGCCGTTAGAACCAGTATATCTCTAAAACGATGACAAGTAAGATATCTCCAGGTCAGAGGAGGAAACACAGATGAACCAGACCGTCTCCCCTGGGAAGACCAAGTTCCATTCAGTCCGGCGAGCGACGGAGCCGACCGTCCCAGAGCCCGGTTCATCATGCGGACCAGACCAGGCCGTTGTCGTCTCCCCCAGCGGTGCTGGGCCCCACCAGGTCACCAGACGGCCCCTGACAGGTCAGCTGACCCATCCGGCGTGTAGACTGCTGGACGGGAGCAGCATGCTGCCGCTGCTACGTCGGGGGCTCCCGTCCCGGCTCTGTGACGCTGCAGCCTGGATCCAGTGGCGGTGGTTGCCGCGGGTAGCAGTTCAGGACTACTTAGCTTAGCTTTCCTTAACCGGCCTCCAGCGACACCGTCCATGTCTGCGGCGGCAGGTCTCAACCAGCTGCAAGAGGACCAATCCGCCCCCTGCAGACAGTATGTAGACTGTCATTGTACAGCCATTGGGGTGGCTGTAGCTCAGTTGGTAGAGCGGGTCGTCCAGTCACCGGAAGGTTGGGGGTTCGATCCCGGCTCCAACTGTCTAATGCCAAAGTGTCCTTGGGCAAGACACTGAACCCCAACTTGCCTCCAGTGGGCCTGGAGCGCCTTGCATGGCAGCCGCCCACTGGTGTATGAATGTGTGTGTGAATGGGTGAATGTGAGGCTTTTGTAAAGCGCTTTGGGGGCACCATGATGGTGTCTGAAAAGCGCTATATAAGTGCAGTCCATTTAGACATCCGACCGCAGATCACCACAAACTGGAGCATCCAGCATTCAGCATCCAGCGTAGCAGAGATAAGTCCTGGGGCAGCACTTTTTCTGATTATGCCGCCGTCACTTGAACATAACATCACTGCCGGTCATTCAAGGCTCAGAGGGTGCGAGGCACTGCCGTGTTGACAAAAATATATGTTATCGTGGCTATTTGTCATGATATCGGACTTATCAGGATGACGTCATAATTTCCAGTTATCGGGCCGATAGTTATCGTGCACCCCTAAAGAAATGTACTGGAAACATTACATTTGCCGCAGTGACAAAATCTACAAACAATCTGATTCATGCATGTACGCAATATGCACAGAAGTCAGAGACAAACATCCCTCTCTTTGCCCCTTCACTCCATCATTGAACATATTCCTCTTCTTCTGCTCTTAATCATCTCCCCTCCTATGTACCCACCCTTTATCTTTCTTCTCTTCAGTCAATCCAATCTCCTCTTTTCCTTTTCTGCCCAGCTTCATCATTCAGGAGCTCCATTTCCATCCTAATCTCATGTTTCTCTTCAATGCCTGTTGTTTCAAATTAACATCTGCTGACTGGTTGGCTCCTCCAATAACCTGTTACATCCAACAAGATGCACTGACACAGAGTCAATCAGCGTGTTTGCATGCACAATAATATATAATTTATATTCAGGTTGGGATCCCTCTAAAACCTGTTTATGAAAACCCTAAATAGTCAGGAAGTGCTGATACAAACTGGCATATAAACCTTGTAGCCCGCATGGCTGCTCAGTTTGGAGTCTTTTCCATTTTTATACAGTGATGAATATTAAATATACGATACATTCAACACTGTCGAAAAAAAACCCTAAAATGCATTTTAACAGTGTCCACAAAAAGGTCCATTCTGAATTAAGCTCAGTATTAAATGATTTAACGCACATGCAAACTCACTGACACCTACACACAGTCTTAGCATGCAGGGTGGAGAGCAAGATGGCAATAACAACAGTTTTGTGATTGACAGAATCAATAAAAAAACAAGCACCATGCTATTTATCTCTGCATTTTACTGAGTGTTCAGCACCTTCTCTGCGATTCATGTGTTGCTCTCCATTTAATAATCTTAAAGTAGTAAAAATACAGCTTAACACATGGAATAGTTTCTGCCTATTTCCTCCAAAATGACAGCACATCCCTATAGCACGCACACATCTATGGATGAAAGGCTACATGATACCCATTTCAATCCTTTCTTATGGTCCACTACAAGTGTGGAGTGGAGATTTCTTGTCCAAGACTCCTCCCCCTTCCTTGTTTTGTCTTGATTCTTTTTATTTTGCTGTGGTCTGAATGTTTTTGGATAGCAATCCTTGATTGGGGTATATGCAGCAATCAACGAATTACAGTGAGTGAACAGTTCAAAACTTGTTGTCTCCTCCTTCCTCCCAGCTAGCCAACCCTGAGCCACACACAAGTAAACAGCTTCACTCAGCAGAATGAGCACAGTGCTTTAGAACTTAACCGCTGTGAAACTATCTTTAAATAAGATTTTATTTAACCAATTTACTACTATGATCTGTGATCGGTTCAGCCTGTCTCGTACTTTGATTTTGTCTGGCTTGTCTAAACACCGCTGATGCTCCACCTCTGGAATTTCAATGGTGTTTCCAAAAAGGAGAAAGTTATAATACAGAATGCTGATAAGCATCATTATTGCTGAGAGACACACTGTGGCATACAAAAACCACCTGTCCTTGTTAAACTCAAGTATTGATGTTGTCAAAAGGATCCTTTCTTTCATTGTAATGTGTATAAAACTGACAAATTATCACATTGCCTTGACGTTGTTTATGCACAGAATGGATTTGTAGATCTGGCTCCCCATTTGTGTTCAGGACACAAAGACAGTCTACATTGAAGATCACATTTAAAATTTTCCTTTTTGCTGAAGGTTTTTAAATGAATTTGCATAATACAAATATGGATTGGTTTAAATTGAAAGTAATAGGATTATAAATGGACTATAACCGAATTATATATTGAATTTAAGTAAGATATAATGGCATCATAATTTAACAGAATTACACCTTATTTAATTGGACCACACTAAACCTGTTTACTTTCTGTGTTAAGTGCCTTGAGATGACTTTTGCTGTGACGTGGTGCTATAAGAATAAATTGGAACTGAACTGAGGAGAATTCAGTAGAGCCTCTGTCAAACGAAATAGCTCAAGGTTTCTTGGTCTTTTTTTCTATTCTTCACCTCCACACCATTTGCTCATTATCAGTCTTCAATTTCTGTAATTTTTAGTATGTTTCTGTAGTCCCACAGTGTCTGTTACCTTCTTTTTGTCCACTGACAATTGCATGTGAGTGGAAGAGGGTTTAAAGACAGTTTGAGAAGATGTGCATCGGCAAAATGCTTTGGTGAAGCTGCATACCAGCCCTTCAGCTAAATCTGCAGCTAAACAAAACAAGTAAACTATTTACACAAGACAGACACAGCTGCTTCTCATACTGACACAATCCAAGGCTCAGTTTCTTGTCCATCCTTCCATTACTTCATCTCTTTCTTTACACAGGGGTTTCAATTATACAGTCACAGAGGAGTCAGAGGAGAATAAGAGAGAAGTATGAACAGACGGCAATAGGAGACAGGGATCATGAGAGACAGATTTTTTTTTCTCCTCTTGGCAACTGAAAAACAGAATATAATAATTCTAGACAAAGCCACTTTATTAAAACCACTGAGCATTGTTTGCTTGGTTATGCATGTGTGTTTCCACATGTGCAGACTTAAGTGATGTGAAACTATATACAAAAGCATAAGGAACTTCTTGTGTGATGTGTCTTTACACAAGGTTAGGTCTTTTAAATTAATTCAGTATGGTAAGAGACAAAAGCCTTTGAGCAGCAATAATTATTTGCATTGAAACTTAAAACTTGAAAAATTTAGATTCTAATAAGTACAACTAACTTAGTTAAACTGACCTTTATGTGGTGCTCTGTATGTTTTAGTAACTCACAAGCACATACCTCAAAATGCTTCTGTCTCCAGAAACACTTTTACACAACCGCAGTTGCAACTGGCAAACAAAAACTGACGTCCGTTCTTTAAGGCCTCGTTATACTTCTCCAATTCCATACTACGTAACTCAAGCAGTCGTACTGGCTTAGACGTGGACCTTTCGGAGTTGTCCTTTGCTAAGTGAGAGTTGCAAAGTAATTCACCGCTAGAACAATAGGGGACGTGATGTTTTTCTGAAGACCAGTCTACAATAGGAGCATTATCGTCTTCTATGCTATGGATTGTGTATTTTCAAATCCCAGCTTATAATTTAGCCTAGCCTAGCTTAGTTAATACACGGTTCATTTCATTGAGTAAACTGATCAGACTTGTTTTTAAATAAATCAGGTGACCAACATTTGAAAGTAAAAGGATCCAATTGGAAACCTGAAGATAGAAAATGGAAATATCACCGTGACTACATAGATGGACATCACTAATTTCTCCTGGTATTATGGATGACAATGACTCTGTAGGACTAACATAAATTTATTGAGGAATCGGCATGCTCAAATCATGAAATCAATTTTAATAAACCCTTCCTGCAGCCTGCATCTGTCCTGTCAACCAAATGTAGCCTAGAACCCTCACAAAGTCACAAGCAAACGGATAATGAGCTTCCAGAGAGTCGTAGGTCTTCAATTCCTCCAAGGTTTAAGCACTTTTGTCATGTCATCAAGTTAGCAACACTCTAATGCAGTCGTGTGTTTACACGACTGCATTAAAGTGAAGAACTGTCGTGGTACTGGGAAGCTTGACATCCAAAATGGCAATATAGGGTCAAAGTACCCACATGTATGACAACAGTGGATACTATCTATATGTGAAAGTCCATCCTCTGGGGAGCAGACATCAACTACTGTGTGTCAGTCAAGAGTGGTGTAATGTAAAAGTGCTTTTGGGGACAACGCATAGGAGGAGTGGCCCATGGTGAATTATCTCACTCATATTTCAGAGTACCGGGGTTAATTTCTTTACCCACAGCTACCTTTTTAAATGATCAAAAAGCCACTGGACAGTTCCACTAAACCATTTATCTTTTTAAGTGCAAGTCTTGATTGGGAGCCACTGATCAGCAGTGGTCTGCAGAGAGACCACATACAGGGGGGTAAGCTCATTGTATTGCTCATCAGTCTACAGACAACGTACAGCGATAGTCTTCTTCCTCTTCTTTTGGCTTTTCCCTTTAGGGGTTGCGACAGCAGATCATGCATTTCTATCTCTGCATATTCATTTCACAGCATCCGACTGCATATCCTCATCCACCTCATCCAGACTAGAGTTGTTCTAGTTTAGACTCCAGCATCTATGTGATTCCAATTCTACCAATAATTCCAGCATAAATGAGGGTATCAGGACCTGCAAATGTTTGCATCTTTGTACCATCCCATACCACATAATTTTTATAGTCAGTAACTGTTTTGAGTTAACAGTTAGAGTAGAGGTGTGTGAAATGTTGGATTGAACTAGCTATCTATCGAAACATTACTAAACGTTGCTAATTTCTTTTACTTCTGATTTGACTCCTACTCTCCTGTAGGACTCTCTGAGTTGACCTCAACTATCAGCAAGCTAAACCATCTCCGTGTCTGTTGGATCCCATCCCAACTCGACTGCTCAAAGATGTCATGTCCTTTATTGGTATGTCAGTTTTGGATCAGATTAACCTATCTCTACAATCAGGATATGTACCACAGGTTTTTAAAGTTGCAGCTATAAAACCTTTGCTTAGGAAACCATCTCTTGATCCAGACATTCTGGCAAACTATAGCGCAATATCCAACCTTCCATTTATCTCTAAAATTCTGGAAAAAATTGTTGAAAGCCAGTTAGGAGAACACCTGCATAGAAATGATCTATTTGAAGTTTTTCAGTCAGGGTTCAGAACTCATCATAGCACAGAAACAGCGCTGATTAGAGTCACCAACGTCCTTCTCATGGCCTCAGACAATGGATTAGTCTCTGTACTTGTTCTGCTGGACCTTAGTGCTGCTTTTGATACCATTGATCACAGCCTTTTGCTGCATAGATTAGAGCACACTGTTTAATTAGAGGGACAGCATTAGGCTGGTTATAAGTCATACTTATCTGACAGGTTCCAGTTTGTCCATGTTAATGATGTTTCTTCTACATGGACTAGGGTCTACTATGGCGTCCCACAGGGTTCAGTGCTGGGACCAATCCTTTTCACTTTATACATACTGCCCTTGAGAAAAATTATCCAGAACCATGACATAAACTTTCATTGCTACACTGATGATACGCAGCTGTACTTATCTATGAAACCAGAGGAAGCAAAACTATTGGCCAAACTTCAAGAGTGTCTTAATGACATTAAATCCTGGATATCCTCTAACCTTTTACTTCTAAATTCGGATAAAACAGAAGTTATTGTCTTTGGTCCCAAACACCTGAGGAACGGATTATCTTGGTTTACGCTGGCTTCCAGCACAGCTGTGAAAAACCTTGGAGTCATTTAACCTAGGTTTGCAAGACAGCCTATTTTCATCTCCGAAATATTGCCAAGATTAGGAGCATCCTCTCCCAGGGTGAGGCTGACAAATTAACCCACGCGTTTCTCAGTTCTAGGCCAGATTATTGTAATGCGTTGTTAGCAGGATGTCCTGAAAAGCTCGCTGATTAGCCTCCAACTAATCCAGAATGCAGCAGCGAGGGTGCTGACAGGAATCCTTAAGAGAGTCTCACCCGTGTTAGCCTCCCTCCATTGGCTTCCCATGAAATTTTGAATTGAGCTTAAAATTCTGCTTCTCACATATAAGGCCCTTAATGGCCTAGCTCCTCGTTATTTACAAGACCTGATAGCACATTATGCTCTTAATAGAGCTCTCCACTCTCACATTGCACGGTTACTTGTTGTTCCAAGAATATCTAAAAGTAGATTTGGAGGACGGGCCTTTGCTACCAGGCACCTTTATTAAGGAACCAGCTACCAATTTGGGTTAAAGAGGCTGACACCATCTCCATCTTTAAAACTAAACTGAAAACATTTCTGTTCAGTAAAGCCTACAGTTAATCTAAACAATAGTGTGTAGGAGATAATAGTTATAGCTATAGTTATAGGAGCTAAGACGAGAGTAGGCTCGCCTTAATCACAGCTTCGTCATAGCCTACACTGCAGGGGGACGCCAACATGATCTGCTGAGCAGTGTCTCCACTGCTCTTCTCCCTTTCCTTCCCTTTCCCCTCCCTTTCTTCTCCTCTAGCTCATTCCGTAGTTAATTAGGAGCACCTTGTTATTGTGACTGTGCTAAATTTTCTTTCCTGTAGTTTGTTGTGCTGTTTTACCCCTCCTGCTCAAGGTTTCTTCCTCCTAAAGTGAAGTTTTTATCTTGCCACTGTTTGGCTCAAAGGTTTTTTTTCTCCCTCTGTGGGAGTTTTTTTACATGCCATTATCCTGGGTTTGGATTTAATATTATAATTTTAGTTAATGATATTTGCTCAGGGGTCATGCTCTGGGTCTCTGTAAAGCGCCTAGAGACAATTGATGTAACAGACGCTAAACAAATAAAATTGAATTAAATTGAACTAATCCAGACCTTCCCACTCTCTGTGTTATTTTTCATAGACTCACAGTTTACAGTTTACACAGACATCCTGTCAGTTAATAATACCAATAGCAGGGTAGGGGTTAGTTGTTGTTAACCTGGGCCCCGAAGAATCAGTCTGAAAATCAACCTCACAATCCATACAATCAATACAATCCATACACAATCCATAGAGCTTGACAGTGTTTTTATCAAAATATTATTTGCAGAAACTGATAAAACAATACAATGGGCACATGTGGCCTTGGTATCACATGTAAAAAAAAACCCAGACATTCTCAGTTATGTTACATTAAATTATTGATGCTTCTTTCAAAATACTCAACAACAAAAACAAAAACAAAAAAAAAAAACAAAACCACAAACATTACATATACACACACACACACACACACATACATACACATACACATATATGTCATCCCAAAAGGCTAAAATGTAGCATTTTTTGTACATTTGTCAAAGTGATATGAGAGCAATGACATATGGTCACAAAGTGAGGGCTGCTGTGCAAAAATGTTGAGCTATTTTGTAAATAAGCACAAACACACCACAGTGTCTGAGGCCCATGCAGCATTTTCTTTTGTTCCCACACTATTTTCAAAAAAACCTCCTTAAATCTGTTTTCTGCACCAGGCGCTTTATCTGGTTCATTTAAACCAAAAACATGCACATATAAAAGGACCAAAGTAAGCAGAAAGCTGCTTGTGGGTTTCACCTAAATTCCTCTGTGCACCAAGACTGGAGACAAAACACCTGGCAAGCTCAGATACCGTACATCAACCCACAACAATCAGAACATAAATAGGACTAAAACTTATTTCAAATCATTCAGTCTATGTGCATCAACCTCTCATGAAAACAAAAAATATTCAGCGAATTTCCAAAACCAAAGGTGACACATAAACTATTGACTGTTTATCTTCTTCCAAATTTACAAAATACACACAAAAAAGAGAATTACTAATCTTCTTAATTGAATTTCTTAAATTAGTTACAAGTAAATGAATTAAGTTAATCCAATTTAAGTTTCTAAGTATACGATGGAAACTTACGCTGGCAACTTATCTAATTTTGGATCTTCTCAATTCATTTGCTTGTAACTGCTTAAAGCAATTCTTTTAATAAGTTAGCAATTTTCTTTTTTCGGCACAGCATTTATTCAGATTTACACAAGACAGAAAGGAAAACTGTCTTCCAAACTGAGAAGTGGACTACAAGTGAGTCTTAACAAAAGACAATAAATTATTCTTCAACAGATGCACCGAATGGCTCTTTGGTATTTTATGGGCTCTGATTGTGGAAACATTGAGCACAAAAATGAAAAACGATCACGTAATTTCTACAGTCATTACATCTTAATTTTATCTTTTAACACCATTTAACACAAAATCTAATTAATATGAGCTGGTGTTGCCAATTATAGCTGAGTGCACACTAAAACCATTTTCTATACAGTAAGTTTCTGGTAGTTAATAGGAAGAAAGTCTGCAGCAAGAATTCTGAGCCTATCAGTTGAAATCTATGAGCCATATTTATTTTGATGTTCAATGTGGAATATTGGGAGCTGCTTACAAACATATTTGGTGCCAGTAATTGATTAAGAGCAGTCATATGGGAGGGAGATATTTAGTGCCACTGTTCTGTGCACACACCTGTGCTTGTACCAGTAGGTGCTGGCTGGCTGCATAGCATTCAATTTGCCTTTTTTTTTTTTTAAACACCCAAAAAGTCAGAGTAATTACTCCACATTGCTGAATATAGTCTTCCACAGTTCTACCAAAATATACAAAATCAAAAGCCACAGACTGTCTGCACACTTGGAACGCAACATGGCAAGCTTCCGGTATGGATCATATGCTACCATACTGGCTACCAAGGTTTCTGTGGTGCTTCTTAAAGCCTACCAAAGGTATGATGCATCAGGATATAAGACATCTTGAGTGACAGATGCGAACGGCAGCACTGGATGACTGAGGGACTGTCAGGTGATGCGGTATGCAACACTGTGATGCACAAAAACCCACACAGAAAGACCTGCATCGCACACACATTCCCACTCACAAAAACATTCACACACTCTCTTTCAGCTGAGAGACTAAAATACCTTCAATTAGACGTGCCACAGAGCTGCTGGGATGGGACCTGGAGCAAAGACACACACTAGGAAGGTTGCTCAGACACACATGCAGCTGCACAAGTGCACAGAAAGAAACACAGCAGGCTCTCGTTTAAGAGCTGGTGATGTAGAAATGAAACATCTGGAAGGGAGGGGATACGGGAGGAGAAACAAACAAATGACTCAGAGACACATTTGTGTACATAAAAATAATGACAAACATCACTGTGAACAAGCACATTAGCGTTTATAAAGTACCCTCATTTTTGGAAAGCTTTTGAAAGAAGTCTCAACTTGTTGGTCAGTTGCCATATGTTGTTTGAAAAGTCTTGGGTCGCTTTTCCCGTCTCTGGCTCATCCTAATGTCAGCACAGTCCACTCTTCGGTTCGTAACAAAAGCTACTATGTGACTTACCTGGGTCATGGGATGACAAACCCTCGTTAGTGAGGGAATGGCAAGAGGACAGACTGATCAAATGGAAGTGAAGTGGCAACAGCAGTCACCAAGAAGTACTCCAAAAGTGGACACAATCAAATGCAGACAGAACCTCTTCCAATCACCAAGCTGAGGTAATTAAGCTCAGACTCCCCATACCCTCTCCAAAATACTGTGCAGTGAAGGATTAAGGTTATGGAAGGATAGAAGGTTAATATACTATGCATTTATGCACTTGGAGAAAATCCCTGCTTCAGCCATCTTCTGTGTTTTTCCATCAAGGTCTCATCTTGTCATCCCTCCTGATTCCTCATCTGCCTTTTTTGTTTAATTCTGTTACATTACAGAATACAACACTTAAGAAAATGCCTGCAAACCATTCCTGTTCTTGATTCAGTGTTCAGTGAGTGCTCATTTTGAACATCATAACTGTGCAGAAGAATAAAGCTTCAAAGACAAACAACCTTTCCAGCCTTCTAGTATTCAAGATATCTCATTCTGGAGTTTACATTACCTTATGTCTGCACAGTAATCACAGAGTTATGTAGCACATTTTTAAGATGCACGCCACATATATATTGCACTGATATTCATTCAGTAGTTAGCCAGTAAGGAGAATTGTTGAAGGGGTAATATGCTTTTGGAGAGGGTTTTGTCAAGTCTGAGAATATTGATAGGGATGTCACCCAGGCCACCTGATCTTGGAAATGGAGACATACAGTTTCAACTTATGAGCGAGAGCACTTGTAACAAACTGATTTTATGGAATGGATAATCTTGGGAGTATAAATAAAATTGATGATGCTGTCAGGATTTAATGGTAAGATCCTATTAATTTAGAGACTAAAAGTAAAGACTTCTTGGTCTCTGCTTTATTGATTTTTTATTTTTTAAATCTATCTTGCATCTCTTCGAACATTACTTAAGTGACTGGAGTATTTAAAAGCTGCATTTTATTGTTCTAAGATATTAGTTTCAGTTGAGCAATTATTAAAAATTGCAGCATTTTCTTGAAGAAAAAATAAAACAGAAAACCAGAAAATAGGAAAAAACTAAAGGAAGCTGATCAGTTACTGAGCCCAGAGTTGAGACAAGATAGATCTGCATCAACTGCAGGCTTCTATGAGCCAACTCTCCTTTTACTTTTCTTCACCTGCACAAATTGCTTCCTCCCTTTTCTTCTCTCTCCACTCCTGTTGCAATCTATACAAAACCCACTGATGAATTGAAACCTTATGTTAGGAAGCCTCTGATCTCAATCCATTTCGTCCTGTTTCTTTATTCAGTAAACTGACCTGTGTTTAAAGTCTCTTCGGTAAGTTGAGTGTTTCTGGACATTTTTAGCAGCACAGTGGCTTAGTGATTAGTGCTGTAGCCTCATAGCTGTTTTAGCTGTTTCAAGTTTACATGTGTGGGTTTTCTCTGGTGCTCAAGTCTGAAAACATGCATGCTAGGCTAATTAGTAATTCTAAGTTGACCGTAGGAGTGTGTGAGCAGCTGTTTGTCTCTATGTTGCCCTGTGACGGACTGGCAACCTGTCCTCTGTGTACCTCTGCCTTTTGTGAAAACGGTATCTGGGAGAGGCTCCATCAAACCCCCATGACCCAGAACAGGAAGAGAAGAAAAAGCGAATATAAAATATAGCTGGTAGATTGTATGTCTGTGTATTTTAATACGTCCCCACAATGGCTGTTATTCTTTGGGGATATTTTGCAGCTCTAATGATCTGATGTGCAAATCCACAAAGACCTCCACCGCTATAAAAAGATCAGAAGCACACACATTCACACAGAGTCCCAGGCAACTGTAAGAGTGACTGACTTGGTGACAGCTCCAGGTGTGTGTGTGTGTGTGTGTGTGTGCGTGTGTGTTTTGTCTGTGTTTGTATTAAAGAGGGATAGAGATTATTGCAGGGATGCATAGCGCTCAATTAACTGGAGTAGGGATCCTTATCCCCTGTCACAGGAAATACCCTGAAGGTATTAGTCCCTGTATTGTAAACACATGCAAACAGTGAATCAAGTAGCTACTGTATAAGAGCCACACTTTGAGTGTGACCCTGTCTCCCTGGAGTGAGTGTATACAAGAGGTTTGTAGTGTTGACTGTATAGTTGGACACCTTGATCTTTATGAAATTGACTTTTTTTTTTTCTCTATCACCATATGTTTTCTGTGGTGATAAACAGTCCCTGGAGCTGCTTACTTTAGAGCCAGGCTGTACTTCCACTCATTACACTGTGAGACCTCTCACAAGGCTGTTGGGCTGCTGTCAAATGTGGCTGTGTCAGTTCAACCACGAATGACAGTTAGATCCTTTGATTTTCAGCAGTTTAAACCACACTTTGAGGACATCGTCATGCAGATAATAGATCTGCCAGTTGACTGATCATACAGTTCTGACACACTTCAAAGAAAAAAAAAGAAAACATTCTGTTTTAGAGCATTTGACTTGGTGGCTGTCTTGGCTCGCCTGGTGGGGGTCGCGTCCCCCTGGTTTCTCCCTCCTTCCCTTTCTCCATCTTGACCGCCTCCTCCTTCCGCTCTCTGTCGGCGGTTGGTGGGTGGCAGAGGAGTGCTGCTGTCCCTGGACTGTATGGGGTGATGGCTACCGGGGCTGCATTTTTGGTGGTGCTGCTGCTGTGGTCCAGAGCCCAGCGGGTGGGCTGGCCTGGTTGCGATTCTGGCCTTCTAGGTGCCATTTTCTGGGCCCCCTGTCAGTGGACATATGCCTCGGGGGTGTTTGCCACTGGACATTAGGCTCCTCTCGGGCCAGTCTGGTCCTGGGGTGTAGGAGTTAGCTGCCGTTTTCTTGCCCACGGGAAGATCTCAGACGGACTAAGATAATGATGGTGGTGATGGTAATAGTGACATTTTCTTCGGTACTTTGGTCACTTTTAATAACAGTAGTAATAGGTATAATTGACATAATCATTCTTATTGTGGTTTTCATTAACTGCAGCCCAACAATACATTTCTTTACCTTTCTTTTCTTTGGTAGTCTAATAATCACAGCAGCGATGTTTATCTAGATAAGTGCTTGCATATGCGCATATGAATTACGTATACATATGTACATTTTTGCAAACTTCTGTGTTGGTAAAAAAAAGAAAATCATTAACCGCAGCTCAACCTTTCTTTAGTCTAATAATCACAATGGGTGTATAGAATTATGAATACATATGTATATTTTTGTAAAATCTGTGTTAGACATATAGAGCATATTTGTGTTCATACTTAACCATTGCTATCAATAAAATGTCTCCATCTTTTATAATATATATTACATGTTGCTTCATGGTACACATGAGAAATTTAGAAAATGTACACATGTATTTATATATATTTATGTTTATACATATGTCTATGTGTAAAGGTGTTCCCATGTGTAAGTACAAGTGACTGTATATGGGCATGTACATGTGCGTGCATATGTGCGTGCATAGGTGTATGTATAGGCACATCTGCAGATGCATGTATGTTTTGTGCTAACACATGTGGATGAAGTGTATACATGCATGAATACATGTATACGTTTGTATGTGCGTGCCATATCACCATATATGAATAAGCTTAAGTATCTATGAATATATAAATTCATATTTGTTTAACATTCTTCATATTACTGTAACTAATTACACGTTTGGAGATGAGTTCATTACCACTACTACACCAAAATGACTGGGAACGCTTGGCTGGGTGACTACATTGTTTGCATGGAGGCATGTTGTCCTTATTGTGGTTACATCTGTATAGATGAATATGTATGTATTTGTATATTAGGTTTGTATGTAGGTGTGTATGTTTATCTTAAATAATAAGTAATGCATACATGTACATTCAGAAGTCTTACTCACAAGCCTAGCTTATAGAAATGTATGCTTTATATCCCTCCCCCAACACCCCCCCTTCTATCAACAAATCAATCTATAATGTTTACATTAATTCTTCACATGGAGGTGTTCATGCAGTTTTCTGTAAGTAGTTTTCTCTACTCTCAATATATTATCTTTTAAGTTTGTCCTGTATCACAACACAATCCATTACATAACACCCCTCACACTTCATAACCCAGCACACACCACACCCTCACTGTCGTGTCTTTTTAGCTATCTTGTCTTTAAATATCTAACTGCTGGTGTTTTTTAGTCCTTTCTGAAGGAATAAGGATTTAAGATGCTAAAAAAAATATAAGAATTTACTGCCAGAGAGGACTGGTGAAGGACAAGTTCACCCTTCACATTAGCACATAAAATAAAAAATAATCTGCTACAAGATTAAATTGCATATACACACTAGATGGTTTTGCCAGATGATGGCACTAACCATGAATGTAAGTGCAGAAAAAAAACAAAACAAAACAAAAATACAATGGTATCTTAACTTAGAACGTCTGAGCAAATCCAAGGGACTCACACCACCCAATTAGAAAAAGTTGGGAGCATGGATGTCCCTGGAAAAAATCTTCAAGGCAGCATCTATTGCTCTAAAATCTAAATGCATTAATGCTGCCATCTGTCACTGTATGGGTCGGCCATGGCAGGCATTCTTGGTTTTTCTTCTTTGTTTTATTCTGTGTTTAGTTGGTGTTCTCGTCTCCCCTGTCATTAGTCTACCATGTTTCCGTTGTTACTGTCTTGATACCCCGTCACTGAGTTTATGGACTTTCAGTTAAGTTTGGATTTTCCTTTTAGTTAATAAATAATAATAATTTTTTTTTTTTTTTTTTTTTTGGGGGGGGGGGGGGGGGGCAACTTCTGCATTTGTGTCATACCTTCAACACAAACCATGACACTATCACAGGAGAGTCAATGGACTTTTTCCAACTGTAGTGGTACAATTGACAGTATACCATCACAGACCCTGGCTTTTGGACTTGTCACTAAAATAAGAGTGGTCATTTCCATCTTTGAGCCTTTCCTTCAAAAAAAATACAAGGAATGCTGGTTTGTCTGAGCAAAAGGAACCATTTGCTTTATGTGAAGGACAGTTCCAGATGCCTCCAAACCCAGATTTGATGATAATACCTCTAAACAACATAAGCTTCTCTTTAGTACAGTACAGATTTAAATGGAAACTGAACACAGGCTGACAAAGGCCTCTCAAAATATTTCCTTCCTCTTGCAGCTGTATCTGCTATTGATGAATGCTAGTTCTTCATGCAGCGCCATCTAAGTTTCCAAATAAGGCTTGTGCCTTTGTCTTTTATGCACTGAAATTCCTGTAGGTTCATTAAATTGTTTAATGATATTATGCTTTCCAGAACAAGAAGTCCTGAGAGTCTCTTCAATTCTTTCTAAAGGGATCATTTCAACGGCTTTCTCATTCATTCTTTAAAAAGGTAAACCCTCCTATCTTTGTTTCTTCAAACATGTAGCCTTTTGCAAATGCTGCATTTTCTTTTTAACAAATCATGATTGCAATCACTCGTTGACATCACCTGTTTAGAATAACATAAAATTTGTATTTAACTTCATTACTATTTCTAAATTACCCTTTCCCCAATTTTTTTTTCTAATGTGTTTCAATCCTTAAATACAGACTGCAAAATTATCAAAATGACCAAAAGTAGGAGATGAAACATGAAAAACATAAAATATCTAGAGTTTATACTGTATCCACTGACAAAAGTTTCTGTAAAGTAAATGCAAGAATCACTGCTGCTTTTTCTGTGTGTTAATTATTTGCATCTCACTCTTTTAAGTCCTATTTCTATTTGGTGCGTGTCTGTTGAGCACAATACTTGACTTGAATCAAAGTAAGGAGGAAAGAACAGAAAATAGCTGCTTCATTATTTCTTGAGAACTTATGAAAAGAAAAGACTATCATTTTCTTTCTTAAATTTGATGGACAGCTATGAACTTCTGCCTTCAGATCCAGCATAAGTAGCTTTGTGAAATTAAAAGGCAAAAGAAGGTAAAAAGAAAAGAGGATTTAAGTTTAGGACAAGAAATGTTCAATATAAGAAAAACAGAAAAGAGACAAAGACCGGTAAACAGAAAAACGCTGTATACAATCATTTGTGTACTTTCTTGTGTCAGTTAAGGAAAGCGAACAGCTCATCACTTCACTGAACTTTAATCTACTGTGAACAAACCTTAGCTAATCTCTATCAATAACAGATCCCCTCTGCTCCTCATGATTTCACTTTATTTTGTGCAATGTATAATTATATGCAGAGACAATTACAATGTTATTAGCTGCTAATAATGTGGTGCAAACATCCAATAAACTTCAATCTGGTTCCCAAAACCAAAGCAACCAAGTAAGAGGGACATCACAGAGCAAGAGTAAAGGCATTCGGCTCCCATGTTTCATTGTTTGTTGTCTAATGTCCTATATTTGTAGCATTTTTCCTTTTTTTATCATTTAAACTCACTGTTTTGTTCCCCAGGTTTTATGTGATCCTTTGTTTCTCTCTCTCTCTTTCCAGTCTCAATAACAAACAAGTGACTCAGAAATGCTCATCTAGAGCAACGGATATTTACTTGGAATATGTTTATTGTAGAAAACACACACTTATAAACTGAAAAACCACACACATGGGTGCACAGATGTTTATGTCCAGGGACTGATCAGTGAAGCCAAACTATACCCTTAACATTCCTAAAAATGCCCACGGGAGCGCTTTACACTGACAGCTGTAACAAGGTACTGCAGCTATATTTATGTCATTGTGTGCTCCTGTGTGTGTGTGTGTGTGTGTGGATTTCTGACCAAGGATGCCAAAAGATAAAACCCCGTAAAGAGAATCTAATTAAAGCACTACAGCCACAAGGGACAGAGTCTTCCCTCTCTCATTTAACCATAGTGAGCACTTCAACTGAAAGACTGTTACACAGTAGAGTCAATCCTCAGGCCTCCAAGGACAACAGAAGAAGAGCGAAGCATACAGAATTAAAGTGATTTGTCTCAGAAAAAAAAAAATGATGGAGGTAGGAACACATAGCCAGGGTTAAATTTGAACATTAAGCTTTTCAAATCCTGTGAGTGAAGCCAATTTTCTCCAAAGGGCTGTTTATCACTCACAGCAGAGAAGCACATTAGTCTGGAAATGAGCTAAACTTTTTTTCTTTTGTTTTATTTTTTTCAAATTTTCCAAAAACAACAGCCTTTTAGAATTTCAAGCAATAGTGCAACAATTACAAAATCTTGAGATAGACCTAACATGTCTCCTACAACAACAACAACCACGAGGACCAAAGACAATACAAAATTGTGTATGGTTCCAATTTTAAACCAAGACTACAATCTCATAACAAAATAAATATCAGCCAGTGGCTAATACCATTTATATGAAGGACAATTTGCATCATGAAAGATAAAAAAAAAAACCAAAAACACAAAAGGTGGGAAACGAGCAGATTGAATCTGAGGGCATTATATATATATATATATATATATATATATATATATATATATATATATATATATATATATATATATATATATATATAAACACTGTATATGTATATGAAATCACCCCATATGACTTCATTTGCGTAGTGACACCATGACATCATCTCACCCGCACTGGATCATATCATTTTGTATCACATTGGACTTTCATGAGGTTGGATTCTGAAAGCAGTTTTATTTTGGACAAATGAAAAACATTATTGGACTTGTAGTTGCCTGTACAAACACCTTACAAAACTGTAAGCTGCTTTTTAACTAGTCAGATATGTCTTCAATCAGTAATTGAATCACGGAGTTACAAAAGGGCCCAACTCCACCGAGGTATATTTTTAAGGAGAGCATTTTTTCTCTCCAGGACTTTGGCCGTTCTTCAACTCAAGGCAAAAAACATCACTTTAGTTAACAGCTTTATGAACTGGAGTTGGGCCTTTCTTCAATTCATTTTGATAGCTCTTAAACCTAATGTACAAGATAGGGAGATAACCTGGATTTCGCAAAATCACGGAGTTGGGCCCTTTTGTAATTCCATGATTTAATTCATATCATTTGCTACTCCTCCCATTACACATTACAGGCTGCCAATGAAACTACCTTATCTAGTCATTCATCCATCCATTATTTGCATCTGTTTATTCCTATTTAGTGTCACAGTAGTCTGCTTGAGTCAAACCAAGCTGTCTTTGGACAAAAAGGCAATGATATGCCCTGGACAGGTCACGTACTCATCGCAGGGTCACATACATGCAAACACACACTCACACATAGCCCTGTGGTCAATTTAGAATCACCAAGTACCTGCAGTACCTGCAGAAAAGAGAATAAGGAAACTCCAGACAAAATGTTGCCAGTTGGGATTTGATATCCTGTCCTGCCAAATCAAAATGAAATGAAATTTAAAAAAAAAAAAAAAAAACCAAAAACACTTAATTCATGATCAGTGATCTTCACTGTTTTTTTTTTTTTTTTGTATGAAAGTCATAATGGTGTAACAACATCAAAAAAACAGTACTGCATTTAACTGATGCAAGGTTAGCACAATCTGGCTGCTGATTAGCTAAGTTTCGAGTTCTTCCAAGGCAACCTGCATCTGGATGCAGGTTTTTTTTTTTTCTTAGCACGATCAGAAGTAACTCCCAGTCTTTGACAGTATGCTCAGAAGCTACATTTGCTCAGAAGTCAAGTCCGTCTGAAGCCCTAAGTACCAAATGTGATGATGGCAAGCTATTGGTCATGCCCACCGCCAATCTGAAGACCACCACCCTTTTATATAAATGTGTTGCTTTATATAATTTTACTTGATGTGCACGCACACTGCAGAGGTTGCCTGCCTAAATTAACTGCCAGAGGTTGTTTCATATGTGACGTTTCTTTTTTTTAATTCACTTTGTTTCTAACCATCTAGATTTTTCTTTTTTATTAGACATGGATTCATTGTCATCGTGCATATCACACTAAGTAGCCAAGTGCATACTGCTGAATCACCACAACAGCATATGCACACTTAAGGTACAGCTTAAAGGTATGGTGGAAGATCTTTTTTTTGCAGCATTTTTTTACAATATTGCCTGAAAACCTTTTCACATTCCCATTGCACGCACTGAAATAGAATGTTTGCAAAAAAAACTAAACGTTTTGGTCTGGTCTAGAGGGTGAAATCAGAGGAAAACTCTGACCAATCAATGTACTGATCATCTTTACATTTATTGGCCCCAGCCCCCATCTTGCGCGTTCACAGTTTCGCTACTTGAGGACCTCCCACAGCTCTGGCAATCAGGTGAGCGGACACAACGTTGCTATTTGAAAGTCAGAAATCAAGTTAGCTCGCACAGATCATTTTGTTGTAACAATGGCAGAGAAGAAGACGCCAACCGGCAGCAAAATCAAAGGGAAAACTGTTCCATGCGGAAGCTAACCGAAGAATGAACGAAACATAACAAGAGTGGTTATTGGTACGGCTTTCCAGCGCTATTTAGTAATAAAACTTGCCCACGTTTTGGAATGAAGCATGCTATATGGTTTCAATGCAGAGTATACAGATTCTGGCACTCCATGCACATACATCAAATTGTTTTAATACAGTCAAAATGTTTCTTTACCTGAAACACTCAGGTAGACGGCAGGGCTGGTCACATTCTCTCCTGTCATCTCATTCACAGCTTCAACGTGGTAACGCCCTGCATCTGTTGCAGTGGTTGCCAAGACAACTAGTTGATTGTCCAAAGTGATTGCTCTGCAGGACACAAATAAGACAGTGTCAACATGGGTTTAAAAATCACATCCCAATGACAAACATCCCTCCCTTCAACGTTGCTCCATCTTGGACAAGAACACTACTCAAAGTAGGACTCTGTGTGGAGAAGAATATCTGTTACATGAATGATCCTGAATTCTAAAAGGAGGAAGGAAATACTGAATATGAGCATCAGAAAGGAAAGAGGATTTAGAGAGCTTAAATAAATCTCTCCTTCTGCCTTTGATTGATATGTAGCTCATTCTGTGTATCTTTCGTTCTGTTGGCCCTTCTCATTGTTTTTTGCATTGACTTCTCTTCTTCCTCTTTTACATTGATCTAACCTTGTTGCCCTGTAATCAATAAGACACAAACATGGAGTATACTGGTGTACAAAAACACACAAACCTACAAAATCTAAAACTGTTTTCATTTGAGCTCACAGAGATAAAAAAAAAAAACACCTACAAGCAAATTTTATGCTGTAGTTTCTTTTCAGGTAAAGAGTTGGCTTTAGAGTGAGAAGTGGGAGAGGTGGTAATGAGGAGAGTTGAGGGAGGTGAAAGGATGTGTGGATAGTACTTAGATTTAATTGAACTTGTCTGGGAAAGGATGGTGGCAGGCAGGATGTTTTTAGTGATGCTACTTGTGTTTTCAGTATGTCAGTGGATGGCATACTCTTCAATATTCCAACCACAGAGATGTCACTGAAATAAAATCAATATGACCAAAGGGAGAATAAAGCCATATTAAATAAGGATGTCTGTCCTTTATTCTTATAGACTCTCTCTGTGTCAGCGTGCCTTGCTAAACAGACTGTATCCTTTATTCTTTTTAGCTACATAAATTAAAAATAACAGAACAGTATGGGCTTACGTTTGGACACACATGAAACGCACGTGCATGTGTGTTTTTTGTTTGTTTTTTTTTGTGAACATTGATTGGAAGTGCTGAACTGGCAGCCATGGATGTGAACCAAAGCCCAAGCAGCACAGTGCCAACTTTCACACAAAACTATGTGGACTGCTCACAACAGCCTGAACTCATACCGTATCAAGAGGAATTAAAATGCCACAAATGTGTTTTAATGTTTTTGCCAATATGTTCACGCAGGATGTCATTCAATTAGTTCTGTTAAATTTACACTGATATCTTGACTGCATGTTGCTGTTTGACTATCATAAGATACGATATTTGGCACCACATCTTCACACATGCTCCTATATGACTGGCAGCATGCTGGCACAATGTTACGGAGCACAACCAATGTGATTATCAGCACCCAAAGCTTAATCACAGTCATGCGGATGCATCCATGTGTAAAACATGAGTCCTTTACTGTATATTCAGGGATGAAGGTGGTATAATGGGCAACAAGTACAATAGGGAACTAGGGACTGGTTTTGCCAAAAAGGTCTCATATTAAAACACTGCAAATACAACCTTTTCTTTGCAACTATAATAATTTTCCTGGAAGCTACCGTAAGTCTCTTGGAGTTTACATGTCCTTCTCCATTGTATTTTTTTCTTTTCTTTTCATACAGCTGCCAAGAATTCTCTTATGTTGAACTACATATTAACAGAAAAGGAAAGGAGAGGAGGGAATAGAAAAGGATGAATATGTGAGCTACAAATAATGTGAGGCTGCTTGATAACACTTCCACAAACACATTCGTGTACACACAGTTTTCCTCAGGTCTAATTTTATTCTCTGATTTCCCAGGAGTCTCAACCCCAGCAATGACAATCTGTTTGACTACGTGTGTATGTCCCTTTTTGCGGGTATCTATGGGTGTGTGTTCAATGACATCTGCCTGAAACAGAGGCTTTCAGGCTTTCTTTTGTTCTCTCCATCTTCCAAAGCAAGGATGGGTAAAACAAGTCTATAATATAATTTATAGCTGTTAAGCTCATTAACTGCACTGACCTATCCATATTATCACATCTGTTTTATTCATAACATGCTAATTAAAGCTGAAGGCATGCTTCCACTTGCCTTCGTTGTTTGGCTGGGACTGGAAGGTTAAAAGGAAGCAAAACTAGCTAGTTAATATTCAAATTTAAAAGATCTCTGGACAAGCGTGGAAGAAGGCAGTAAAACAAAATAACAGTATTTGTTCATGTCGCATCATTCCTCATCACTGTGTCCAATTTGTGTGTACTATTTACCTAGAAAATGACTTTTTCTGACACAGGCTGATTTTGTATGTGCGCTTTCTTGTTCCAAACTGGAAGGTCAGACGCTTCATTTAAATGTTCAAATGCACCTTTTTAACCAAAAATAAAGACATTAGGAAAGCTAGGTCCTTATCTACTTCAAATATTCAGGATAAAACAAAGGTTTGTATTTGTTCTGAGTAGCTTATTGACACAATATCATATTATCTTACTAACAGTTGCACACATGGGCGGCTTACATGTGTTAGCCTGACTGAGTATACAATTGTTAAGATTAAATATAAAATTAATTCTGTGACTCTGCAATAAATTAAACTGAACAAATTTTCTCTGTCTTATAATTAAACACAAATCCAATTATCAAACCTTGCATGATTTTGCAAGATTAAGTGTGAGTACACGTCTGAGTTTGTCTTAAGGCGTAAGAAAATAAATACAGCAATCAAATACATCCTATCCACCTCCTGCATTCCTCCTCTGCATCCCACATTTCCTCTCAAAAAACGCCCTTACTCACTCTTAAATCCTGTTTTCCATTCTCAATGAGATTACAATCAGCGCAATTTTCCAATTTTGTGACTTTTTTCTTCTTTTTCCCCATTTGACTGTCTCTACCTGTTCATTCCAAACTGTTGTCGTGGTTATTCTGTTCTCCTCTCCCATAGAGATCTCTGAACCAAAGTCCCAAGCCTAAATAAATACTCACAAATGCCTTCACACAACACCGACTGGAGCATACAAGCACACACACAAACAAAGAACAAATGTACACTAAATGTTCAAATGAATACCAAACGGTAATCGGAACACACGTTACCGGCCAGAAGATCGGTGAGTGAAAAAGTAAGTGACCTTTTTTTTTTTAATTCTTTTTTTTCATTAATTTAAATTTGTCAAATATGTGAGACTGTGTGTAATTCGACTAGGGACCGATTCTCTTGTCAACAGTGCCCATCCCCCCCCATCTGCTCTCCTCCTCCATCTCCAATAGGCAGCATACAACCTTCTTAAACTACAATGCCTCTGGCACACAGAGGCTTGGGGTGGAGCACTGTGCCCACTGTGCCCACTGTGCCCACCAGTGCAGAAGCAGGGCTCCTGCATTGTAACCAGAGGCCAGCCTTTTTTGGCAGCCTCCTCTCCAAAGCAGGCATCCACTCGCATGTTACACTGCGCAAATGCACGTACCCACTACTTACACAGGCACATGCACAGTTGGGGTCAGTCACTGTTCCTTCCAATCGTTGTAAGTGTGTGTTTACTTTGTGTTAGTCAGTGGATATTTGAATGCTTTCTTTGTCGGAGTGATCGATAGTCAACGTGTATAGGTTTATATATAATAAATGCTTTGTCTGCATTGGTGGACCTGTATAAATCCTGCTTCTTTCATTCAGTGTATTTTGTTAGTACAAACTTTACAATGAGTTTAGATGCTCAGTTTTTGTTCTTTGGGTTTTTTTTTAACTTTCCCTTCCCCGTCAGCTTGAATTGTGGTGTTTTCTTTTCCAAAGTAATTGGTAACTATAAAACTCAGCTGTAACGCATACACTTGTCTGAATTCAAAGAGAGGCAAGAAAGCTTCTGCACAATATTCATCATTATATGATGCAAAACCTTTATTTATGGCTGAAAAAAAGCTTTATGCCCACAACAATAAGCTAACTTTGAGACACACTCACAGAAGAAACACTATTACAATCCCATAACACAATGCTTCATTTAAGAAAGTGTTATACTTTGGATTTGTTTTTTTTTTTTCTTTTCAAAACTTACATCAATTTTATTCTTTATATTGACATTTGTTGTGGATAGAAATATTTACATGGTTTGACTTTGGCCTTTCCATTTGGAGATTAAGTGCTTTCTTCTCCTGTAGCTTTGTTAAACTCAAGGCAGTTTGGATGTTTTAGTTGGCTTGAAAGCACACTAACTCATAATCAACATAAAGGTAATAGTTGGGTATTTTTAAGGGAATGTCTAGCAGCCGGTGACTGAGGAGATCCTGTGGGTTAAATAGAAGACATAAGAAGCCTGAAGTCTGAAGGATAAAATGTAATAATAATATAGCAGGAGAGGATGAGTAATAACCAAGTAGAAACAAGAATATTTAAAAAAAAAAGAAAATTTTCTCAAAATAGTTTGATGCAATTTTGAAAAATGACAAGCCTTTTTTTTTTTTGCAATGGGATTAAACAGTCTGAGTTACGAATGAATTCCATCTCCACTACAAGCAGGTTGGCCATTAACTTGACGGTGAATACATGAGTGATTTTCCATGGATAGTTAGAATCAACCTTTTTCTAACACAGTGAGGGGTTGAAGTATTGTTTTACAGGATATTTACCAAACACTGCATATCCTTTCAAAACGCTGGTTAGTTATAGGTTAAAAACCTGAAATTATTATTAAAATTTTTGCTGCTGAGTGGGATCTATTCTGATTATCACTGAAAATAGCCTGTCCCTAACCCTACCTTAGATTGAGAGAAAGCGTACAACAGAGTGTTGAGGGATGCATTATGGTGTTGCATGAAGAAGTCTGTAGTGGCAGATGAGCATGTTAGAGTTGGTACAAGGGCAGCATGACAGCACTGACGTATGGAATAGGAGTAGCAGAGGGTTTCAGGTGAGAGTAGGACTACAAGGACTGGCCCTGAACTCCTTTTTGTGTGCTATGATTGTTGGAAGGTTGATGTGAGGTCAGACAGGAGTCTCCATCTATTTTGGTGTTTGCAGATGTAATTGTCATCTGTCGTGAGAGTAGGAAGCAGATGGATGAAAACTTGTTAGAGAGTTAGAGAGTTAGAGATATGAGACAAGAGAAATGAAGGTCAGTCATGACAAGACAAATCACTAAAAAATGAAAAGGACACAGTGAGGATGCAAAGAGTAGAGATCAAGGAGGTGCAGGAATTTAAATACTTCAAGTAAGTGGTGCAGAGCAATGAGGAGCGTGGAAAAGGAGTGAAGAAAATAGTGCAAGCAGGGTGAAATGGGTAGAGAAGGGCATCTTAAAGTTATCCTGTGACAGAAAAGTCACAGCGAGAGTGAAGAGAAAGGTTTAAAAGACAGGAGTGAGACTGATCTTTTTGATTTGGATATTGTGGCACTGACGATGTTGCTCGGATTTTATTTAGGAGAGACAAGTATGGATAGGGTTAAGAAGAAGAAGCATGTAACAGACAGATGGTTTAGACACAGAGAGGACAGATAGTGAATATGCTGGTACAAGGATGTTACCGAAAGCCTAAAGAAGAAGATCATTTATTTTTTATTTTATACCATTACTATGACATAAAGACACCATCAAACGAAAACTCAATTGTCAAGAATGTGTGCAGTGTTAAGGGTCAATAATTCTTTAGCCTCATTATCAAAATGCAAAATGTGTTATTCTGTTTGTTTTTTTTAATACAGTTGAAACTGGCTTATGACTACACTCACTGAAAACCAAATCCTTCACTCTTGAAAAAAAACATTTTTTCATATTCAACCATCATTCCATATTGGTACTAGTTAGGGGCTTTTCAGTTCCTAAATAATACCAAGATTGTGTTACAAGAAATCATTTGATTCAGAAATAAAAAACCTGTAATGACATTGCAAGTCTCACATCTGGTACTGCAGTTCCTAAAAGATTACAAGGTGGTACTGTAGCATCCGACTCCACTATCATTATCATTCCTGCTGCAAGACCCATTAAGTGCAGCCAGGCACTCGTCCCAAACCTGCTCTGAAACATTTAAAACATAAAATGTTGGCTACTCTTATCCTGTAATCAACAGAAGAGAGACAACAAAACGTTCCAAAAATGCTCTGCATGACTCCAAAAAGCATGGCAGCCAACCAAATGAGGAGAAATAATGGAAAAGTGCTGCTGATGCATTCAAAATGTGCATTAAGTATTTAGAAGGACTGGATTTTAAAATTAAATCAAGACCAAACCATTTTGGACAACAGTGGAATAAAAAAAAGACAACAGGGACAAAAACAGGTACTCACTGGGCATAAAACATTGAAAATTGTTACACAGACATTTGTTGCAAAGACAAACTTATACACTTCTCAAGTCAGGTAGTGCTCGATGGCACATAAAATCTCATAAAATCAGTTGTCATGAATGCGTGTTGGTGTAGGTTTGTTGCATCATCGTTCATGGTGTGAACGATGATGTGCCTGTAATAAATGGAGCTTCTGCTAATAAGAGACAACGGGATTGTGCTCATTTGAAATATAGCAAACTAAAACAAACAATAATTAATTTAGACAACAGAGGCTGCATATTTAAACACACAAAACAGCAAAACTGAACATGTGATGCATCAAAGCACATCTGATTCAGCTCCTAATGACATTGTGCATTTGCAATGTGACAATTAAATACAACAGGACATCACAGAATATGTGAATAAAGAGAATCTAGCATTTTGAACAAGTGGAACAATTTGAAGGGAAATTATTTTGTTTCAATAGAAGAGGAAAAAGGATAGCAGAAAAAGGTGAGCATTATATTAACTTTGCAAGGATCAAAGGTAGGGATGGAACAGTTACCGGTATTACGGTAAAGCACGGTAAAATTTTACGCGATAACGATTACCGTTTATGTTTGACTTCGTCTCATTATCGCGGTCGATTATCGGGATATGTAATATCAGCCTCATTCAAGTCTGCGAGCGACTCGTGACTGTGTCTCACGTGAATATGTAGCTTGTAACATCTGCATTGTAACGTAATCATGGCAGAAAGTGGTGGTAGCACGCAGGACATTTACAGACCCACTAAAACAGGGGTCAGCAACCCGCGGCTCTTTAGCCCCTCCGCAGTGGCTCCATGTCGCTTTAGGGGAAAAAACTTGTCAGAAGGCGATTCTCGTTCTGGAGCACATGTACTGCCCCGTAGGTTGCTTGCCAGCAGGGGGCAGAATGAGTAAGTTTCGCGCAAAATACTGCCAGGTTACTGCAACGAGGAAGTTGTATCTGTGTATTGCATTCTGGGAAAGGAAAAAAAAGGTGAGCGCGCGTTCTGTGACTAGCCCCAGACATCTGTATGTGTTGCTCATGTACCGCTGGAAAAATATAAAAAACATTTCCTACACCACGTCGGTGTGTTGTAGTGGTGTAACACACAAATGAAGACGATATTGAAAACCTCCCCAAACCTGAAAAACGTGTCTTTGAAGCACAGAACGCCATTCCTGATGCTTATATGAACATGAGGACGTTCGCATTTGGAGTCGTGTCAATCTTTGGATCCACATACTGATGTGAGCAGGTTTTCTCCGGCATGAACTACATCAGATCCAAATATCACTCGTCTCATAGACGCCAGCCTGCAGTCCAGGATGAAAGTCACGTCTTGCAGCCCTGATATACAGAAGCTCTGCAGTGATGTTCAGAAACAAATCACGTTTTAAAGGTGGCACATACTTAACTTCTTTCAGTAGTTCTTCACTAGGCAGTTGACAGTTTAATAGCAAATGTGTGATAACTATATACAATTGTTCCAACATTTATACACATAAATGTTTAAGCTTATTCATGTATGCCAATATATCAACCAAATACAAATGTATACACATATTCACGCATGTACACGCTTTCATCCACACGTGCTAGCACAAAACATACACGCGTCTGCACATGCGCCTATACATACACCTTTACATGCACACATGCATGCACATGTACGTGCCCATATACAGTCACCCGTACTTACACATACAAACACATGGGGAACACCTTTACACATACGTGTAAACATCAACATATAAAATTACTCGTGTACATTTTCCAACTTTATCACCTATATTGTGAAGCAACATGTAATATATTATAAAAGAAGGAGAATTTTTATTCTTGGTTATGTATGTATGAATACAAGTATGCTTTTATATACCTAAACACAGAAGTTTACAAAAATGTACAAATGTATACGTAATTCTATGCATTCATGCCACATTTATACATACAAGCTTACAAATATCTAGATAAAAATCCCTATTGTGATTATTAGACTATCAAAGACAAGAAAGGTATTTTTGAGCTGCGGTTAATGAAAACCGGAATAAGAGTGATTATGTCAATAATACCTATTACTACTACTACTGAAGGTAACCAAAGTACAGAGTAAATTGTCACCACTATTCACCATCACCACCATCATTATCTTAGTCTGTCTCAAATCTTCCCGCAGGTGAGAAAACGCCAGATAACTCCCACCCCCCTGGACCAGACTGGCCCCAGAGGAGCCTAACGTCCAGCAGCAAACACCCCCAAGGCATACGTCCACTGACAGGGGGGCCAGGTAAATGGTACCCAGAAGGCCAGAACCGCAATGAACCAGGCAGAGAGACGCACCAGCCACCACAAACCGGAGACACCACAGCGAGTGGAGACACCCAAGGCCGCCCCCGCCACACCCACACACACAAACAAATAGAGTAACCACATAGTCTGGTGTCCAATTGAAATTACTGCTTATAAATAGTACCCACTCTCCTTGTTTATTGAAATTGTATTTCTGTCAGAACATTATTAATAACTCAAAAAAATGTTAATTTTGTTTTATAAATCTTGAAGATTTTTCCATTCAGAAAAAAGCAGCCTGTATGTATGACTGCACATGAGGCCAATAAAGACAGGGAGAGACCACAGAAAAACGGGAAAGATGGTCAAAGTTTTAACAGTAATGAACCCTAATGTGTTTGTGAGAGATTTTAACAGCCTCTTCACTGACTCAGAAAACATTTTCCTACCTTCTGCCTTACACACTTTGTAACTCTGTGACTCGTAATTAACACACTGCCTAAATCGCAGGCTTACATCCTCAATCACCTTAACAGTTTCTTCAAATGGTCAAATGGACACGCAAGGGGAGACCTTTTCTGTAGTCGCTCAGCAACTCGGCCAGTTAGTACTGTCACTAAGTCCTCCATAAAACACAGATGCACATGCATACAGACAGTGGATGTGCATGCCAACACACACAAGTATCCTTGGGCACACGTACCATGTGCCTTTCAGTCTGAAAATAATTGGTGTGTGCTTATGAGAGAATGGGTGGGGGAGTTAGACAGGGCTGCTGGACAAACTATGTTTGTTTAATGTCCTCTGGCATGGCCCGAGGGACGAGCAAAAAGACGGGGAAAGGAAACAGCACTGGAAAGGAAAGCATAGTGGTGCAATGAAGAGATGGAAGTAGGAAGAGATGAGGTAGCGATGAGGTTGGATACTGAGTAAACAGAGAAAGGACACTTTTCTCTCCAGTCACTGTTTGCTGAGCTTTAAAAACTCCATGAGTCACTTCCTTTCTTTTTGTTACGTCTGTCTGACTATGTCAATCATTCACACTTAAAGGCAGCTCTTCACATAAGAACACAGAAAAACATCAACATGGATGGTCAAAATGTCCTTCATATGTGGTCCAACAGTATTGGACCACAATCCTCACAAGAGGACACTGGATAAATGTTAACGCTTTCATATGAGTGTGTATGTGTTTGTGCACATGTGTGTGCACGTGGTATGCTGCCATCACATTAGGTGAATGGATCTCTGGATGGATGGTTATTACCTTAATTAGCACTAATTATGTCTCATTTCAATTAACCATGCAACTGCTGGTGACTTCTTCTGCCATTTTCACATCTCCCTCAGCCACAAAAAGAGAAAAAAAGAAATACTGCTGAACACTGACACTGCTTAACCGACAGACAGCAATTTCTGAATTGAAATCAAATCATCATCGCATTTTAGAAAAAGGTTGTTGTCTAAATCTCCCAAACCCACTGATTTCTACTTCTCTTCTGTAGCACAAAATTGACTTTGTGAATTTATCTGGAAGGGCTGAGGGAGTTAAGCCTTTGGTATTTCATAGCTGCTGTTTATAACTCCCTGTTCACACATTACAGATATGAAAACTACAACCTTTAAAATAGATCTTAAACTGGCTTGTAATCATTAATCACACATACGGTATGGTTTTCTCTCTTTTTTTAACAGAATTTAATTTGATTTTTTCTTAATTTCTAAAGGCATATTTTTCATCAGTTCAGAAAAAACTATTAATCTTCTTTAAGAGAATGATGAGGTAATTCCTAAGTAACACATTATTGCAGGGCTTAAAGTAAAAAAAAAAAATCCTGAGCATGAACTTTTTTCCAGGGGTACAGTGGATCTAATGCATATACATTATTGTCAACTTTTTGGCATTGTGCTTGGTAATATACAAAATGACCTACAATTTAAATGTGAATTTAAGGAAATAAAGGTTATTAACTTTTAATTGAAAACATGTGAACCTGAGTCAAGCCAATTCATCTGATTCATTTAGCAACTATTTAATTCAGTAAAGGGCAATCTGTACAAAAAAAAACATATAAATTGCAACTTTTCCATCATTTTTGTTCAAAACAATGGCAACTTCAGTTATAGGAAATACATTCCATTGGGTCTGGACTCATCTCCTCTTTAACATATGTATTTGCAGAGGCAGTTATTAGATTATTAGGTGTTTTTACTCTGTATGCATCATGGAACGAACCATTACATTAAGTATTTTTCCATGTTTTGGGTGGTTGCTTCAACAACATTCAGAGAAAACATCCATCCTTGGAGCTGATCAAACAGACTCTGGAGCTATGTCGTGTGTTTATATAACTGGCCTGCTGAGTGGAAATGGACAAATCTTTGTAAGGCGTTTTATCAACCGCTACTTTTTACACAGATCTGCGAGCGGTTGAACCACCGTTAATGATAAGTCGTGTTCCGCAGTGAACAAGCACATGCATATTTTCAAGTCGCAATTACGACCGGTCATCGGGGCCGCTACATCCGCTGTGGCTGTTGCTCCGGTAAACGACTTGTTGTGTGTCGGAGCCCGCGGACAGCTGCTTTATACCTGGCGTCTCCTTCATGAGGGTGAAGACCTTTTTTGCCGCCAGTTGCATAGACTCGCTTCTTTGAGTACAACACACAAAATCAGGTACCAGGCTCCGTTAGCTTCTGGCAGCAGCTCCCAAACGGCTCTCCATCCCCAGCCCTTTCCTCTGTCCAAGCCCAGCGCCACTTGAATTTTGCCTCCGATCTTCTGATTACGGGAGAAAAAAAACACCGGCTCGCCTCACCTGCATTCAAGACCACTCAGAGATAACGCGTTTCTGTTTGTGTATTTTTTTTAAAATCCTGAATCAGAGTCAAACGCCGGAAATCTGGCATGGTGCCGGAATACTTTAAGCCCTGTTGTTGTAACTTAATTACAAATGTAATTAAACACAATCAAGGCAGTTTGTCAAATTCAAAACTTGTATGAATAAAGTACAAGGAGAGATATTACAGGACAGTCATCTAGGGAATTAAATGGATACTATGGCATAATTTAGACAGCCAATCGTCACTCACTATAAGTTAAAGAGCAGAGATTTTGTGTTTGTGTATACTTGATATATTTGTGTTTGTGTAAATTAGTATGAACAGGGAATATGGTGCTTTTTGAAAACAGTCACCTATTAATATTGAAAGACAGACAAATGGGCTTTGTAAATTTAGATGTACCAGACAGACTAAACAATCTTAATAGTTCAACCTGATTTGAGCATTGAAACTCCACAAAGTAGAATCTCCTCTAAATTGACTTTTCAAAAAAGAATTTATACAGAAACTTTTAATCACAGTGACAGAAAATCAATCCAAAGGAAAAAAAATAGTTTCTGCTCACAGGCAAAAACCTTTTAATTTGTATTATTCTATGGGAAACCAAATACACACCTGTACTCGTAGATCTCCTATTGTCCACAGTGCCTGCAGCTACATTGTCACTGACCTCTTCTACAATAACAGTGACGGATTGCTGTGCATGTCTCCTTGAAAATGGTAAAACTGTTTCAGACAAACGTCTGAGAATGAAACGATTCTGTATAAAAGGCTGTGACTTTTCCATGACGAGACAGCACATATATTTCCTTCTTTTTTAAATGTTTGTTCAAAGGTTTATTTGCACGATGCTAAGAGTCTACTGTAAAGGGGTAGCTGAAGCTTGGGAGGTAGGTTTGCCAACCTTCACTGGAAGATTGCTGGTTCAATCCCTGGTTCACATGTCAAGGTATAATTGGGCAAGGCATTGAACCAGATACTGTCCAGTCTTACCTTTAACTTTAATTTAAGAGGTTTTTCAAAACTATGAAATTGACCAACTAGTAATCACAACATTTTTACGCGAAGTACCCCACATTTTTAGAGGACTTTGACTGGAGATACCAATATTAAACAACGAAGTCTTAGTACAGGTAAAGGAGGTCATTATTATGTTGAAAACAACATACATTTACAAGACATGGCAAACACCTTTCAGCCAAGAACTCAACTGTTGCTTTGCAGCCAAATCAACAGTTGGATTACTAAAAAGAAAGAAAGAGTTGGTGAGCTTAATAATATCGAAAGGCCTGGAAGACCAGGGACAAAAATTAATGTGCATGATTGCAGATTTATTTCCTTGGTGAAGAAAAACCAGTTCACAACATCAGCAGAGGTCAAGCACAGTAAAGAGATGCGAGGTAGTATATTACTGTGAAAACTGTATAATCAAGAGATGCCTTCAAGAATGTAAATACAGAAAGTTTACAACAAGGTCAAAACCACTGGTAACATCGAGAACAGGAAAGCCAGATAACACTTTCCCAGAAAACATCAGAACAACCCATTTATGATCCAAACCATAACACATCTTGTATCAAGGATGGCGGACGCAGTGTTATGACATGGACATTTATGGCTGCTCACTGGGGTTTACTGATGGTATCATTGATGACAGAAGTTGCTAGATGAATTCTGAGTTTTACAGGGCTATTCTCTCAGCTCACATTCAGCCGAACGCTACAAAACTGATAGGGCAGTACTTCATGGTGCAAAAGGGTAATGATCCTTAAAATAATGTGAAAGTAACTCAAGACTTTTTTAAGTCAAAGAAACTAAATACTCTTCGAAAGCCAAGGCAGTCAACTAATCTCAACCTAACAGAGCATGTTTTTCAGTTTGCGAAGACAAAACTGAGCCAGAAAGTCCCAGAAACAAGCAGCAACTTAAGGTGGCTGCCTGGTAAAGAATCTCCAGGAAGAAAAGCAAGAATTTGGTATATCCATAGCTCTAGACTTCACACAGTCATTGACTGCATAGGGTTTTCATTCAAGTATTAAAATATTATGGCAATATTTACTCTAGTGTCACTTTGTACACATGCTTTTAAGCTCCTGCAGATGGAGGTCATACCAGTCAAGTATCCCGTTTTGGCCGGGAAAGTCCTGTATTTTACCCTTCTCCCCCAGCTGTCCTCTCGTATTAGTATTTTTCCCGTAAATCTCCCGTATTTTAACCTGCGTTATTAAAAAAATAATAATGCTGCATCGGGCGGAGTAATAAAAAAAAAAAAAAACATTCCCAATCTGAGATCTGTCACTTGCCTCGCGATAACTCCCACAGCAGTAGCGACTACAGGTAATGTAGGTGGTGATATCACGAGGTTAGTGTGTGACATCCGATGTGTGACAGCGCGCGAAGCAAAAAAAAAAAAAAAAAAGATGGTTACAAAGAATAGGATTGCGCTCTTTTCTCATATAAAATAAACTACTCTGGACCAGTCCACATATACAGTCCTTCCAAAACAGTCATAAAGAATGCAAAGTCTGCAACAAATGAGTACAGAGTAAAGAAAAGTCACGTGAAATAAGATGAAAAACTGTAAAAGAAGAGCAATATGAAATGAAAACAATGTGTGGAATGAAAATCAAATGTAAATGTAAATACAAGCAATGTTAAATGAACAAAAAATATGCAAATCCCTTCAAATAAATACTCTTTTGTGTTTTCATTTAGGCTATAATCAATGTTCACATTATGTCAATGTGGCTTTATGCAAAGCTGCACTACTTCCTGAACTTCAGCCAGCTGCTTTGTTTCATGTGTGCCATTAATTGACAAACAGATTAATCCAGCTGTGTCTGACCTCACAGCAATGGTCAGACACACCTGGATTGTTTAAACAAATCAATTTTTTCAAGGTACCAAATGGTGGTATGCCTACTGCTGGGAAGAAATGCTATTTACCTTCTCAGATTCACCACCCACACCAGAGAACACAATCTGTGTGGGGCCAGAAAACTGCCCAGGAGGCAGAAGTAAAACATGGAAAGCTGACATGCATGTGAAAATTGGTGCTGAAAAAAACTTTAAAGTCTTTCTTGAGTGTAAGCATATTTGTGAGTGTTAAACTTCATGCATGTGTGAAAGCATATGCATTTGTTTTGGCACACTGTGATTACCTGGTGAGCCAAGGTGATAATTATGAAAAATAAACCTCAAGCACAACATTGCACACCAAGTATGAAATCTGTGTTTTTTACGACAGAAATTTAGGTCATCAATTAAAACATTGTAAATAATTTACTGCTTGACCTCAGCGGCTCAATCATGAAACATAAAACTCCTATGCGAATGCATGAGCAGAAAGGTTGGAGCGCAGAAAGTGTGAGTATAATTTCCCGAGAGCAGGAAATTCTTTATTCTAGCCTCTGTCTGTGAGAGATGGTAAACTTGTGACCTTCTACTTATTGATCCTGTTCCCAGATCTTGAGAATGTAATCCTTCGGCTTGGATACTAACCAGTCAATCAGCATTATGCTCTTTTTGTCCTGCTGTCCCGGGGGATGCTTTCCTTAAGCAATCTAAAGATAAACTCTTAGCACAGTGTAGAAGATGGCGAACAAACACTGGTAAATTTAATCCCTTGAAAAATGTGTTTATTGGGGAAAGTGTACTTGCAATCTGTTTTGCATTTCCTTAATCCTCCTATTCATTTGTTTCATTCCTTCTTCTTTTCCCTCTATGGTAATCACCTGCCAGTGCCGCAAAACCAAACCTTTATGAGTCACTTCTCAGCGTCCTGTATAGTCTTTCACTGCCTCACACTTATCCTCGCCTTCACTTTCACTCGCTCTATTTTGTCAATAGGTTAAGAACTCTGCAGAGACAGATGACTGTGTGAGTGTATGTGTCAATGAGGTACGGGAGTGTGGCAGGTAATTAAAAGTGTTATTAGTGGATAATTACTTGAGGCTTCTGTCTTTAGAATATTCAACAACTTTGGACAAAGGACGTGCTCATACACACACATGCACACACACACACAAGGTGGGCAAGGGTGTCTTGCTGTTATGGGGAGAATAATGACTCCTGAGATAATGTGAGAGACAGACATGGAGGCACAAGTAAAGAGAAAGAAGGTGAAGCGAGGCAGGACAGGACAGAAAGAAGCAGATCAGATATGGACGGAAGATAATGCACCTTTCAAAGATAAAACTCTAAAGAATTAATCATCATCAGCATGAGTCACGCAAACTTGTCGTGCTCGCACACACACAGAAAAAAGCAGTCAGTCACACACTTCTATCTCCCTCTTTTCGAGCTCTGAATGATCCGCTTAGATAGAAACAGATGTCTCTAGCAGACAAAAATAGAGGAGCTGAGAGTCACTAAATCCAGATCCTCCAGGCGAACAGATTCACAAACAATAAAACCGTATGTGTAGAGGAATTACTGTTCAATTTACACTTGATGTCAAAATAAGTTTGTGGCCCATTCCTTATCCGAAAATATTTTAATGCGTTGTCAGAATTGAGACTGGGTGCCATTTTAGTAAATATTTTTAAAAGACTGAAGTTAATATTTATGTACCATGCAGCTCTGGCAGGGTTTACCTTATAAGATTGCTTTTAGCTAAATGCGTTTGTGTGTTTAAATTCTTTAGTATTTTAATGTTGACTAAAACTGCAAACACCGAAAACTGTTAAGAATATTGTCGAATTTGGTGATATGTTACATAGACAAAAACGCTGGAGGAATTTCCATTTGTACCTATATCTGATGATTTAGGTGAACAACATTTTTCTGCCAAGTCCGAAGGTAAAGCAGAAATACTCCTTGGTGACTCATATTTATTTAATTCAATTACATTATATTCCATTAATTTAAAAGGAAAATATATGTTGCAAGTAACTGAAGTCTCTCTTCAAGAGTCCTTGAAGATGGTTATCACAGATCTGAAGTAGGCCTCTGACTTAAGACAATGGCTGCGGTTACATTGATGTTTTTTAATTCGGAATTAAATAATTCTGAATTAAACTATTTTCCTTCGAGTTTACATGGAAATAGTAATTCCGAATAAAGGTTTACATGGAAAACACGTTTGTTCGGCTTTATCCAACTCCGCTTTAGGTCTGGGGGTTGGGAAGGGTTCTGATTGGATAGGGGGGCGGACGTCTTTACATCTACCAGAAGAAAACAAACTTAGCTAACTGGTTAGCAACAACATTTCACTTATTTTTGACCTGGGTGGCGTCTCTATCTGCGAAACCTCCTTCATTTAACCTGGCCGCTTTGAAAAGCTCACAATTTTTATGTTTCCTGCCATCTGTTCTTTTTAATTATTTCCAGTTCCTCCAAGCTATTTATTAAATAAATTGTCTCTGCTCTTGAACACCGTTTACTGCGTGCTGCCGTTTTGAAAACAAGCCCAGTGCAGAATATAAGCGTCATCGTGACAGACGGGCAAGAGAACGAGCATGTGCAGAAAGACGGGAATTACTATAAACAGGAATGAGTGTATACATGACCACGGAATTACTTAATGCGGAATTAAAATGGGAATAAACCAGCCACTTACTTCGGAATTAAGTTTTAATTCGGAATTGACATTTTCATATGGAATTAAGTGTTTACATGGTAACTTTTATTCGGCTTTAACTTTAATTCTGAATTAAAGAGGAATTAAACTTCCCCATGTAAACGCACCCAATGTTGCTGAATCACTGTGATGTAAACACGGTGCTCAGGATTGTACATTGTGTTTTGTTGTTTTTATGAGGCATCATCCTTTTGCACAATGAGCTCAGAGGCTCCTGAACAGTCCCCAAAACATCATTATCAGAAATCTTTTGGTGAAGAGGCGGAACATGGACAAATGATAAATGCAAAAATTAGGATTTAGTTGTGGATCTTCGTTGCTCTTCTTCAAAACATCAATTTAGGGATTGGCAAAGGGTATTATCTTCATGTGTCCTTGTAGTTCAATTTTGTTCAAAGGGGGACATGAGGTTGCACTCAAAAAATGAGGAGTAGCATATGTCAAAATTAGATGCAACATGGGCCAGGATTGTTTTCCCTTCCATTGCCTCCTATTGCCCCTTGGGGAGAAGGGTGTGCGTGTGTGTGTGTGTGTGTGTGTGTGTGGGTGGGCGCGCAGTGGCAGTGATGGTGAAGGAGGGGCTGCTTAACCATTTCACAAAACAAGGAACAAATAAAATATTTTTAAAAAGTACAAAGAAGAACCTGGAGGAATTGCAGGACAACATGTTTACCTCTTGTTTCAGAGCAGCACTTCTCAAATAAGCATTCATGTGATGAATTCCAGTGCTGTACTGTAATTATGCAGAGAGCCTCTTTGAAACTGAGAGCCTGGCAAATTTCAGTGAATGCTGATGATTCTTCACAAAGATCACTTATTTCCAGATCTGAACACAGAGTAACGGCTAACTCATACACCACAGCATTATGAAAGTGTGTGCTGGATGTGTTCACACAGTGCATTACAGTATACAGTATGTTTTGCTTTATCTATGGATTTAGATTAAAAATTAGATCCTGTTTTCATCTCGGGGCCAGAGGTACCACTAGAAATGCTCTTATAGGGCATATCACAGTGCAAGAAAATGTTATCTTCATTTACTTTTAAAAACAAAAAAATTTTATATATATATATATATATATATATATATATATATATATATATATATATATAATAAACACTGTATATGTATATGAAATCACCCCATATGACTTAATTTGTGTACACCTTACAAAACTGTAAGCTGCTTTTTAACTAGTCAGATATTTTTTTTTTTTTTTTAAATCCCTACAGTTGGCTCATTGGCTGTCACTGCATCAATGGCAGCCAGTGAGTGAATACCTGCATATTGTTATGCAATTTGTAAGTTTTACAGATTTTTTTTTTTTTTTTTGCTATCCATACTCCTGATTTTCACACCACATCTTATTTCCCTGCCTGCTTATTCCATCCCTCCATTTAGTGTGTGAGGCAAAGAAAGTCTCTGTTATTTGGGAGAGTGATCCATTACGTACAACCACAGCATTAAGTACAAGAACCATATATGAGAGTAAATGTGCATTGTTATAAACATTACTTTGTGACATGTTTATCTTCTTTGCGCCTAAAGACTCAGAAAAACAAATCAGCTGCTCTATATCAAACTGTGACAAACTGCATATGGCAGGAAAAGCAATAAATATTCACATTCTGACAGCGGGCCCTAAAGTGTTGTCTTGATAATGCAATTCTTTCTGACTGCACCTTGACAATGATTAATATAGCCAGCAAATGCAATGAAATTAAAGGAACCCCTTGTTCCTTGTCTCCCATGTGCACGTGTTGCTCACCAACCCTCAAGAAGTACAGCGATATCATTAAATATTGAGCAGGTCATCGGTTTTCTCATGCATAATAGTGTGCTGGTAGAACCAATCACCTCTGGAGGTTTTTTTTTTTGCAAGCAGATAAAAATGTTTAAGCAGAGATACTGGACCTAAATTATACAAAAAGAAAAACCAATCATAAAATATAAAGCGGAATTGGTCCAATAGCTATGAAGTCTGAGGTTAGAAAATGCTTTTTCAAATTAAGTACACTGCAGGTTTCAGATATAGATAGTTAGTTAGTCATCATTAACCCAAATGTATACAGATATATGTGATTGAAAATAAACAGTCATTTAAAATCACACAAAAAAACTTTAGGGAATCTTGGTGCTATGTTGTATTTACCTAAAAACTGTTTTCGTGACGGAAAGGCACACATGTGTAACTAACCTCAAATATCACTTCCTTTTGTTTTAATCAGCGGAGCATTGTGTCAATATGCATATCTGTACCTGCGCTTTGTAGCTAAGGTCCAAAACAAACCTCTCTCTTGTGCAATGAACTCTAAACAAATTCAATATCTCTCCTTACCCATCAATATCAAACCCTGACATGACCCAAAATTAAATACTGTCTCAGAGCTGCTACTGGGGTGTGACAGTAAGTAAGCTTGGGTCACAGATATTGGTTCACAGACTGACGGCGGTAACAAAGAATTAAAAAATAAATGAAAAAACAGAGATAAGTGCAGATTAGGGAGGTAGGAACATTTTTTATGTTTACAGGTTGTGTTCACTTGTGTTTCTCTACTTAGACAATATGCAAAACTGAGGACAATATCACATCTCTCTTTAAAAGATGGCGTTGTTTCTTTACACCAACACACCACAGACCTTCACTAACTATTGTGACCTCCAGACACAACGTGATGCATGAATACTATTTTTGAATTTTTTCAATTAAAGCCTCTGCATTCAAGTGCTTTACTAAAAATATCATTTTGATAATCTCTATAATTGCTGTGAATTTCCAATTCTGTCACATCACAAAGTCGTTGCAAATGATTCAGACATAGTGAGAGGGGAGTCCACTGAGCGCCCCTAAATCATAACATAATCTCATGTAGAAATGTCACTTCTTTGCCACTGTGTCTACCCAGAGTGTATTATTTCATACTCAGCATAGCCATTAGTGGCACAGTGTGTTTAAGATTTGCTCAGAATTTTGAAGATCAAAGCTAAACTGAAAATCAGTGGAGGAGTAACGTGATTTCTTCCTTTGAATTCAGATCAAGAATTTTGTGACAGGAAATATAATGAAAGGAAAAAAGGAATGTGAAAGAGATACAAAAGATAGATCAATTAACCTATATCTATTAAAATGAAGACTGAGGTAAAATAATGAAAAGGAAATGGAAGAGTTTACAGTACAGAATTTCCATTCTGTTATTTGCCACCACATTAGGGGACCAAAGGAGTAATTCAATTATGGAATGGGAGGGAAAGGAGAGCAGGAGGGAGCAAGCAGAAAAAATTTGATACTTTCCAATTTCCCTGCAGAAGCAAATTGGAAAGTATCAAATTCAGGCAGGCACCGAAATCAAAGAGTCCCTGTTGTTTTATGGTCTGTCATTTATATTCCTCTTTAAAATTAATCACTGTTAAAAAAAAA
Source organism: Hirundichthys speculiger (assembly GCA_018398805.1). Lineage (NCBI taxonomy): Eukaryota > Metazoa > Chordata > Actinopteri > Beloniformes > Exocoetidae > Hirundichthys > Hirundichthys speculiger. Next base: position 2,165,003 of record JAGFBZ010000044.1, read on the forward strand.
AAAAAAAAAAAAAAAAAAAAAACATAGAACATATGTCACAATGTCACATTTACTGCCATTAGTAAAAAAAAAAAAAAAAAAATAAACAGTAACAATTTGAATTCAAGGCTATGTTAAGATGTGATTTTAGTTTATGTACCAAAAATATGTCCTATAAAGGGAACAAACGGTAACAACAGCAGTTACTCATGACAACCCTTATTGGAGCCTGTCAATTATAACACCATGGGTATTGTAATTCTTGAAGGAAGACAGTGGCATGGTCCCCAAGAGGAAAACTAAACCAAACTCATTCAATGGATCTAGTCTTTTTTTTTTTAAACCTGTCTTGCTGAAATATGGCATTAATACAAAGGCATTAAGTTCTGGTAAAAGTTCCATTACAAATTAATTTCTGTTCATCAAGATTAACTTGTAACAGAGAGGGTGCTTGGGTTGCTAATGAAAGGGATATTACAATCATTTAACAACTATAGTATCACAACTGACACAGAACTACAGCATCTTAAGAAAGCTCTAAATATTTCACCTGACAAATTGCACCTGACGACTGTTCAGTGTGTTTTTTTTTAATACAGTAATCCCCCACTCTTCGCAGTTAATGGGGGCTGTGACCCCTCCACGAATGGTGAAAACCGCTGACGAAAGCAAGAGATGGGAGATGAGAGGATGCGTGTCAGCCAATCAGCGTACAGACAACCGACGACACAGTAATGCCCGTCAAAGCAGCCAATCACAGGTCTCGATATTCCCCACCAAACATTGCAGGTCGAAAAGACGTGCAGATGACGTCAGTTTTAGGTCGGTCCGTCAGAGACCAGATCTCGACGTCTATGGAAAGTAGGAAATAGGTCAAAACTTCGACGTCAAAATATGACCCTTTTTAGACGTCGCTATGACGTTCAGAATCTGGACGTCATATAAAGACCAAATATAGACGTCGGCTCAACGTGCATAATAGGTCGAGATGTAGACATCATTATTGGACCTTTTTTCGACATTTGCGACGGACCGGCTCCCGCACTGTGCGCGCGCAGTGCGCTTCTGAGTCCGCACGGAAGCGCTTAAACATGCGCAGACACTGGAAGTGATTTGATCCAACGAGGACCTCATTTCGACGTTATATTGACGTCCACAAGTGCTCCACTGGTCACCAAGTTCCAGACACCTTATGCCCAATGTGATTTTTCCTCGCCTGAGAAATGAACTTTTATCCCCACTTTTATTGCGGGGGAGAGGCTCCTGCATTGTGCGCGCCGCCGCACACACGCACACCGCCGATCGGACCTCATCTCAACGTTATATCGACGTCTTTAAGTGTACTCATCTGGACACCGCTGTCGACCACGATATGAGACTCAAATTATCTCACACTCCACGTTGTTGCATATCACAGCTGACTGTAAAACACCCTCTGCTGCGAGGTAAAACCCTGGTCCATGCTGAATGTGTTTAAAGAGTATTACTGGAAATGTAAGTATTTTGAGGGTTCTCGTACAAATTACGGGGCTAAATGAAAATTATATTCATATAATGTAATTAAACATTTCAAATAAGTGTTTGTATTTTTTCCTCCCATTCGTTGGTTTTAATATTGAAAACATAATTTTCAGGTTAGTAGTACTGCCCCGACATACCCTTCAACATCCCACCATCATTTCATCTTTCAGTCTCGGAAACGTGAATACTTAGATATCAAAGGGAGAGCCTGCAGCGGAGCATACCAAAGCGATGATGGGGGTGTTGCCGTTCTTCGCAGTGATGGGTGCCTCCGCGGCTATGGTGTTCAGCGGTAACTATCAAAACAGTTTTTCATTCTTTTCTAAGTGTGTAATATCAAACTAAAAGAGTTAGGATTTTTCTGCTAAATGTCTTTTACGTGGTATTAAATCCCACAAGATGCTTTGAACTGTCAATCTTGGTGCTCCTCTTGATTCTCATTTGAAGCCAGCTTGCTAATATTGCTAAGCTAATTGTATGCTAATTGTAAGCTAATATTTATTTTTGTAGAAGTTTTCTACGAGAGTTCAGTTACAGGGACACGGTGACAATCCACAACTTTTTTCTAGATGCTGTCATGAAGGCCTACCCCCTGGCGACGGAGGCAGAAGTAAAACAAGTCGTGGCCGACCACCTCAAACATGCACCAGCCAGAAGTGGAGGCCTCAACACCTAGTTTAACTGGACTTGTGGTTCATATGCAGATGATGTGGTACGTAGTGTAGAGATTATGTAAATAGTTTAAATCATTGTTAATTTGTAAATGTGTAGTCTTAATCATTTTTATATGTAAATTCTGTATAGTATGACAAATGTTAATATGTAAATAGTGTGAATCAATATTAATAAAGTTGTTTTTTGCCTTTCTTCCTAATTCTGTGAGCTATCAACTGTTGCAACACGGGTAATGGTTATATTATTTTGCACTGCAGTGACAATTTTAATAGTGTAATGCTATAATTTTACTGAATGTGTTAATTTTACAGAATTGTTACATTTAAAAGAAATTGCAATGTAAATTTGGTTTGGTTTCTAGTTTGCTACCTTAGAGTAAATTACAGAATAGTCCAGTTTTAACACTTTAATGAAGGTAGTTAGTGGACGTTAATCCAGCCCCGGATGAATGGAAGTGGAGGTCCATAAAGCGTCGAGGGAAAGACGTCCACACGACGTCAGGAAAAGACGTCAAAAAAACATTTCATTCTGCACCTTTTCGAGACGTCCATAAAGCGTCGAGGGAAAGACGTCCACACGACGTCGGGAATAGACGTCAAAAAAACATTTCATTCTGCACCTTTTCGAGACGTGATTCCGACGTTGCAAAAAGACGTCATATAGACGTCTTCTGAACCATAAATTGCGCAGTGGGTCGTTCATGGGGCCTCCCGTGTCGGCTCTTGTTGCTTCCCGAGACTCGTTCTTGATGTGATGTGTTTCGCTTCAGCCTCGCGCGCTTCGTTTGAATTTTTTTCAAATTTTTTTTCAAAATCTTTTTTCTATGAATATTTTTGAAACTTCCGCGATGTACTGAGACTGCGATTGCTGAGACCGTGAAGTGTGGGGGATTACTGTAGCTCAGTTTTTTTTGTGCCCAAGCATGTACAGGGTCCTAACTGATTTGATCGTATTTCTGAAGAATGCAGGTTCACTGCTGAATGCACATGAGTACATCACAGCACCCCAGGGTTCTCGAACTAAAATACAAACGTTTTTATGACCTCTCTAAGATGTCTTCAAACAAAAATTAATACCATCCAATTCTAGTAGCTTCTGAAAGGCTTTACATAGAGCTTTTTGGTAACAACTCTAAACTTTTTTTTTTAAATAGCTGATCAAACTTAAAAAAATATAAATGTAATTAGACAAAAGAGTCGCTAGTGTTTGGCGGTTTTATTCCCTGTCTGCAATCTGTTCATCCAGGTTCTTGAGTTCAGCCGACTCTTCCTTGTGGCTTCTATCTGAAAGCACTAGACTTTGCAATGAGCTCTGTCATCTTGGTTCTAACCTACACTTGTTCAGCTCCCTCTGCATGCTTATCAGCATCCCTTGCCATATGTTCTACTACTTCCTGGATGGCTGTTCCACTCTTAAATTTTTCCTCAATGGCTCTTGTTTTCAGACTCTGCACTTGAGATTAGGGATGCACAATAACTGTTTTTTAAAACCTATGCCAATAACCGATAACTTTCAGCTCCTAAAGGCCGATGCCGATAACCGATAACACACACATATACCTAAGATAATTACATCAATATTATGAATAAAATCAAAAACAGTTTTGACTCTTTAAATGAACACATTTATTTTTTCTAATGAAAAACTACTGGCAAGCCTCTCAAACATTTTCAAAAAGCTACCAAACAAACCTATTTAATATCTCACGTCAACTTAAATTAGATGCATTATACTGACTGATATATATATATATATATATATATATATATATATATATATATATATATATATATAAAAGGCTCCCTTAACTGATGGAAATACATGCATCAAAATCACAAACTGAAAAAAAGATTTATGTTTAAAGGATTTTGACTTGTAGTTCCATTTAAATTAATACCTTTAAAGTAAATGAGGTTCAGTAGTTTTTTTTTTTTTATCTCATGGAAACTTGAGATGAGAAAGATAAGGGAGAGCAGAGGGGAGGAAAGAGGAGGGGGAGGGGAGGGGACACTTGCTGCTGGCTTGCTCACGTTAGCGTTAGCTCGCAATTTCAAAGCTCCATGGAAGCGATGATTACATTTCAGAAGGCTGATCAGGTTTCAGTGGTGGAAAACGCCGGCTTTAAGGGCTGTGTATACTCTCGCGGCAATGTGTCGCAGTTATCTTTTCGCCGGTATGCCGCAGTTAGCACGGTCTCCACTATGTTATTCCACGCCACAACGAAGAGGGACAATCACGAACTAGCTAAACCTACTAAACTTATCTCTTGCGTTTTTCCACTTCCTCACCGTCTCGGCCGTATCCAGACCCACATTCATCGCAATCTCCCTCCATGAATTACTAGAATATGTTCTGTCTTTGTAGGGTGGAACGAGAATCATACAGATGTGGGTACTTCCTCATTTATTTGATGACGCGGATGTAGAATTGACCAATCAGAGGCCTCCTTTCTCTCCTCTCTGCGACACTTTCTGCGGTCAGCTACCTTTCAGTTCAATTAATTCAAACAGTCATTGGAACATTCACAAGAAAAAAATCACTTCTTCTTTCAGAAAATAATGTAAATATATCTTAAGATGAATATCGATATATATTTATATATATATCGTATCGTGAGCTGAGTATCGTGTATCGTGTCGTGAGATTAGTGTATCGCTACAGCCCTACCCAGATCCTTTAAAAGTACTCGGTGCAGGAAGCGAGGCTTCACTGCCTCCCTTCCTGGCATCCACCGTAGCATCAGCAGGTCCTTCTATGTGCCATCTGTGTGGACAAGATATCCATTTGTGACCCACGTCTCCACATTCAAAAGACTTCAAGATTCCAGAACTAACACACCATATAAAAACCATCTCCATGTTAAACATAGCAAGAAACAAATCATGGGTCAGAAACAAAAACACAAACGGACCACATAGTAACCTAGGTGGAAGGTGCACAAGAATTATCGACCCGATAACTATCGGGCCGCTAACAGTAAATTATGATGTCATCCTGATAAGCAAGTTTCCCCTCCGCTCCTCGCCGTCATCCCTCTCATCTAAAGCTTCCATAAGATTTAAAAAAAAAAAAAAAAACTACTGAACCTCATTTACTTTAATTAAAGGCATTCATTTGAATGGAACCACAAGCCAAAAATCCTTTAAATGTAATTTTCTGTTACTATGGAGTGCACTTTTTTAATTTATTTACAGAGACAAGTCTAACTTGTCAGTACATTATGCACTGTGCATTATTTTTCATTGTCATCGAGGAATGCATTTTTTCAGTTAGTAATTCTGATCCATGTATTTCCATCAGTTCAAGAAGCCTTTATTTTTTTATATCAGTCAGTAATGCACCTTATTTAAGTTGATGTGAGATATCAAATAGGTTTGTTTGATAGCTTTACGAAAATGTTTGAGAGGCTTCCTAATAATTTTTCGTTTGAAAAAAATAAAATATCTTCTATTTAAAAAGTGAAAATTGTTTTTGGGTTTGTTCATAGTATTGATGTAATGATCTTAGGTATATGTGTGTGTTATCGGTTATCGGTATCAGCCTTTAGGAGCCGAAAGTTATCAGTTATCGGCATTGGTTTTAAAAAACAGTTATCGTGCATCCCTAGTGGAAGGTTTCGTCAGTGGTAAAACTCGCAAAAACTCATTCATAGAGATACCACTCTTGAGTAACAAGCACTTGTTTCAGAAAAATAACAAATTTATTCATAAGTGAGACGTAATCGTTCCCCATCTGCTCTTCAGTCGCCAACACCACCTGTTCCACCATGGTGTTGGGCTGTGGCACCACTGTCACCCCGTGTTTCATGGACAGGGACGGCATTCCAAAGGACACACTCCTAACAGTGTTGTGCCCATCTAAATGGCAACCACACACACTAACTCTTGACGCTGGACTCACACAGGTGGGTTGCTGCAACATTCAGTAGGCGGTGTTGTTGACGTATCTTTGTCTTACCAAAAAAACAACTAATCAAATTTCCCCCTGCTCGCTAGGTGTGTAATGAATTGTGTTATGGGCTCAGGAAATGACTGACAGAGGAGGTGGAGTTAAAAGGTTTATTGAAGCTTGCAGTAGAGTCTGAAGGGAAACCAGAGCTGATGCTGAACAGGTGAGTCACTCTGGGGAAGCTGGAGCAGGAAATGATGCAGGTAGGAGAGAATGATCAGATGGGGAATGATTGAAGTCCTTTATTTAACTGAGATTAGTAACAACATACAGGATGCAGACAGAGATCAGAATCCAAGTCCGGTCCGTGGTCAGTTTCAAGGGTTCCCAAAAGTCCAATCCAAAAAATAAATCCATGGCAAGGATCGAAATAGACATGCAGACAGGTCAAGCTTACAAATCTGTTCAGGGGCTAGACAGTTCTGGGTTCAAGGTCCAAATATACTGATCCAATCACAAAACACAAAGTCAGGGCTTGAGAGTGTCTTCCAAAAAAATGGCACAATCTGACAAAGGGAGAAAAATGTAGACCTGCTTAGGAGGGGGAGAGAATAGGTGTGACTGATCAGAGTTGTTTAGTAAGACGACACCAGTGGTGAGGGAGGCAGGGAGAGGCAATGAACATTCTATGGGCAACACGGAAAGTGAGCTGGAAACCATGAAAGCGTGTTTTCAATTAGTCCATCCTTCGTGTACTTCGTGTATTTCATCATCTCGCTCTAGCTGTGTAGCCAGAAAATGCATTTCTCTATATCAGCAACTGCAGCATCTCTTACCAGAAAAAACCTCTGAGGAATCCACCATGGCATCATGAAACTGTTGGCGCTCTCTCTAATGGCCTGAAACGCTGTGCGGGTGTCTGTCAGCAGATCAACTCCATTTAATCAACAAAGTGGCATTTCAAGAAACACAAACTGAAGCTTAAATATGCAAAATGCCCATTCATTAAGATAAAAATGTTATAATTACCTCCGCCAAGGAGGTAATTATAACAATGTTTTTGCTGGTGTTTGCTGGTGTTTATCTGTCTGTCTGTCTGTGTACAAGGTACTCAAAAAGTTATGGATGGATTTTGATGAAATTTTCAGGAGTTGTCAGAAATGTGAAAAGGAAGAACTGATTTCATTTTGGGTGTAATCCAGAATCTGACTTTTAAATTCTTGATAACATTGCGGTCAATGGGGCCGAAAATTTGTTTTCTCAATATCTCCATGAATTATAGCCCAAAACCCATGAAATTTCACTCAGGGATTGGCAATAGGAACCTCTATCAAATTTCAAAGGCTGATCCGGATCTGATCCAGAAGGCGGATTTTATCGCAATCTGTAAATCGCTATATGGGAGAACTGTTGCACTTGGTGGAGGTCTGCGCTCTCCGAGTGCTTTTCTAGTTCAAACATATAATCAGATTTAAAACACAGGGTCGTGCAGTCATTGGTTAGAACCATGACCCAGTAGGGCTGCACGATTATGGAAAAAATGATAATCACGATTATTTGGATCAAAATCACGATTACGATTACGATTATTATTATTAATCAAGATTATTCAACAATAAAAAATATTTTTTGTTCAGAATGTTATTTAAAATCACGATATGAAATCTGAAATATGAAATATGTAACCAAGAAAGTATTGCATAAGGGATGGACAAATTATTTAAACGGCAATAGCATGAAACTTAGGCGGTCCTAGAGATTTTTGGCCATAAACATCAGCCTGTAAACATGTCTTAGCTTCAAGAACGCCCAAAGACAGGTCACTACATTGTCCACTACACTACATTGTACATGGTCACGATTAATCACGATTTTCAAAATTTTAATCGTGGCAACCAAAAATCACGATTTCGATTATTTTTCAATTAATTGTGCAGCCCTATGACCCAGTAACATTTTGGGTTTTTGTTGTGATTTTCATATTTTGTTAATCTCTGATATCCGTCAAATATGCTATGGTTTTAAGCTCATTATAGAGAAAAACAAGACATTTGAGAAAGAAATTTAAGAGTTTGTGTACAAAGTGCAACACTTTTAAGGTCTTAATTTGGTAATAATGATTTTTTATAATGTATTATACTATTTTTATAGTACATCATGTGTGTGTGTGCCACTGTTAGTATCACTAAACAGGGAGATTGGGAAATACTTAAAAATTGGGTTCCCAAACTTTAACGTTAAATACATTAAAAACTGTGACCCTTAACCCACATACAAATTATGTTGCTATGTTTATGTCAGAAATTCATAGCAAAAGGGTATTATGTGAGAGACACTTGGCTCATGGCTTGTCTTAGAGCAGCCATGTGTCTCAAAATTCTACATGTGTGGGAGTTTATCTGGTCCCCAAACTAACTAAATCATATAATTGTGAAGAAAGTCACATACAGTATCAAAGCTTCTGGTGGCTCAAGAGATTAAGCTCCAGACACTATGGATTGAGATAAGCTTAAACTCTTTACTGCATACTCATTTCCAGCTACTTTTCTTTTCAGAGAGGTAGAAGTCTTCTTCTACCTCTCTGTCACTTTAATGCTCCCCTTTGGCTACCGTGAGAAACTGAGTCATTATGAGCTGCAGTGGTGCCGTTGTGGATGGAAGATCTTTCAAATGGCTGGTTGGTTTTTCAGCATGTGGTGGGATCTAAGCCTGAACATTCTTTGACTAACCATCCAAATGATGCTATTTTTCTATTGCTGTCTAATACACAAACATGAGTATCCACCAACTTGCAGACGCAAACACACACAACATCTGCTCAGAAAGTCCACACACCGATAAAGTTCCTTCTGTTCAGACCACGGATGTGTGAGCGTGTGTGTGATAGAAAGAGGCAAAAATAATGAATTGTTCCTCATGTTAGAGTGGTGTTTGACAAATTAAAATGAATGAATGTTATGAAGCACACACCTCCACAGCATATGGGAGCTTAGGCCAGGGCTGAAGAGAAATATTTCCCATAAGCTCTGTTGTGACACTCATGACTACTGACATCAATGCTCTCCACACTACTCAGCTGCCAGCAACAAGATACTGAAATATTCACTCTTCATAGATGCTTTTATTTGATCAATCTTTGCTCCATGTGTCCCTGACAGTGGAAAAAAGCAAAGTTCTAACTCTCCTCATTCTGCCTTTCCTCTTGAAGCTGCTGGCTATTACAGTCAATTCACGTCCATCTGCCATGGGCCTCAGAACTAATTAAAAGCAGCAGCTCAGTCCTTCTTGACCTGGACTGCAAGTCAGAGTTAAAATACACATCAGTGTTTGTATCACTTATGTGGCTGCTCTGTGTCAAAGCGCATCCCAGTACAGCTGGACAGCGGAGAGAAAAACAGCCTCAACATATCCGACATTCAGGACCCATGTGGAAATAAAAAGATAAGGAGAAGAAAAGCATTTTGCAGGGTGGGAAATCAGAAAGATGGCAGAGAGCGCATGGAAATGGAACGGACAGGGAATGAGCGCTCCATTAGATTAGGGCAGAGTGTGTGAGAAGTGACAGCTTGTAAGTTCCTTTCTGGCCAGTTTGAGGGCTGGGGAGTTTGGTTATGTTCATAGACTGGCAGGATGTATGTGTGTAAGGGGAAGCAGAAAGTAAACACTCAGAAGGACTGAGAATGAGTGTGTGTGTGTGTTGGGTATGCAGCGTGGTGTTAGGGGCGACACATGAGCATAAATTGAGCACAGTGGGAGAGGCAGAAAGACAGACAGCGAGATGGGGCTGGGGACTCTGGGAGCCATGCATATCGGATCAATAAACTTCATAAACGACATCATCAGCTCGGTCACCACGAAGACAACTAACCGCCAGGCACCATCTGGCCATGTCTCATCGGACCGCGAGATCAGCCAGCATAACCTCACACACAAACACATCCAGACACAGTTACACAGGATGAACTGCGCAAATATTCACTGCACTCGCTCTGTAATGCATGAGCGCGCACAGAGACGCTCAAGCCAGGTAGACACAACAGAGATTGGTCTGGCGAGGCAGATTTTTGTCTGTGTGCATGCGTGCACACAGCAGTTAAGCAGTTTATTCAGGAACAGACGTTTATGGGTTCCGTATAACAGCATATCCTGTGGCATAATAATGACTGTAAACGAGGAAGAGGCAGAGAAGGACAACCAACTGAGAGAATAAAGCAATAGAAAGGGGAGAGAAAGTGGACAATATTTCTTGTAGAAGCAAGAGGGGCCCTGTGAAAAACGGTAAAAATGTGACTTCTTTTTGTGCAGGTTCAAAGAAAGTATTTATATGAATCTTTTTTACATGTGGGCTGCATACAAATCAGAATATTTTGTTACACACTGCAGAGATTATTGTCCTTATTCAGCTCATGTTAATACCTAAAGGAACCACCTTTTTTCAAAAGTTGGCACCAGTTCCCCAGATATTGATGAAATGCCTGTGGCTCATTTTGGTCAAAATATCGGTGGCCCAATACAACAGCTCTCTTTTCAACTGTGCCTTTACAGGTCTGTTCAACAAAACCAGTTTAAGGTTGTGGAGTTGCTTGATTCCCTTCTGCAGAGTGTGCCTTTTTAAAAAATTGGTGTTACAAATTTAAACTGCCAAATTACAGCAAATGCAGCGTGATGTGAAATCACGCAGAGATAACCATAGGGAAACTAAACAATTTGGGTCTCAAGGTCACAGTATCCTGGAAATTTGAAAAACTGATTGAGAGACATCTTTTTAAAACTTAGGCAGCCCAAAACACAGTGACTGTGTGCTGTCAGAGTTTTCAGTTTGGTCATCACTTAAAAGTATCAAAGACATGCTCTCACACAAATGTATTTATTTCACAATGTATCGCCTTCAAAAGTGAAACAGACAAAATGATTTCTATTATACAGACAAGTATGGTGTTATCATGCAATTGCAGAAAATAAAAGGAAATTATATGGCTGAAATGTTGCTACATACACATATAACCTGTCTCTGAACTTGACAATGGGTAACCAACTGACCCCTGACCAAGGTGAACGCTAGTGTTGTGGCTAACAGGAAAGACTGGCGTCAATTATTGGTCACATAATTGCTAAAGAAAAACACAATGTATTTTTCATTTCTGTAGTTATTTGTCTGGTCTGTAACAACTTGTTCAGCAGAGATATAAAAAATTAAATGGATTGGAATTTATATATAAAATGATCAGAGGCTACATACATGTATTTCTCTGTTTAAGCATCTGTCAATATATAATGGCTCCCACACTGAGTGTCAAGCTGTTGTGTGAAATTTTATAACTTCCAAAATGCCTTTGACATTTCATAAAGTAGCTTAATTTTGTGCAATGTTAGTGTTCAGCACAACGTAACTGAGACTGTAATAAATAGCTGAGGAGACCCTGAATTTAATGAGTGGTTCTTATAATAAAATGCATGGACTGTGCATTTCTATGCAGTGTTTTATCATTTTTTTTTTGTTCTCATAATAGTCGGTGTAAAATTGTAGCACCTCTGACAGTGACTAAAACCTCAAGCTATCTTGGAGAGGATGGAACAAGCTTTGCACATCTTCTTTCACTCCTTAATGCAAATACTCTCAAGCTCTGTCAGGCATTTCAAAATCTATCAAAGATCTATGATTGGATTCAAATCTGGTCTTGAATTTGGTCAATAAAGAACATTTACATGTTTGTCCTTAAGCTACTTTTAACTTTGTGCTCTGTGAAAAAAAATGCAAATGTGTCAGCAATTATATCTTCTTATGTCTTGAAATACACATTGAACATTCAAACTGCTGCAGAAAAAAAAATAAGTGAACCCATAGAGTTATTAATTTGACAAAAGCTAATTTGAGTCAGTAGTGAGCACACCTGAAGGTTCAATTAATGAAATGAAATGAAAATATGGTTTCAAGCTATTTTGATTGATTAAAAAAAAAAAAAAACTCAAGCATTTTAAATTTAATGTTCATTAAAAGCTGTTGATATAATCCATGTCTCACAAAAAGGAGACCTCTGAAAACATATGTGATTAGTTGATCTGGATAAAGATGGAAAGGGCTGGAGGGTCATTTCGAAGTATTTAGAGACCCCTCAGTCCAGTTATACTCTCTGGAAATGGAGACAGCTGTGGCTACTCCATCTTGGAATGGGCTCCAAGACTCCAAAGGCACAACTCAGAATCCTCAATGAGATAAAGACAAACCCATAAGTAGAAGCTAAAAGACTGCATGTCACTGAAATGGGCATATGTTTATCAGTCTACCATGCATAAGATACTGAACAAGTAAGATTTCCGTGGCAGAACATGAAGGAGGAAGCTGTTGATCTCAACAGGCTTCCTTCGTTGCCTCGAGGCCTGGAACATTTGTTATCAGTGAGCGGAAAATTAATTCCCGAATTCATCCAATATCCCACAAGGTAGTTAGGATGGCTGGCTCCTAGCTGAAATTTAGTAGAAGGTGCGTGATGCAGCAAGACAACGAGACAAACTGACAAACTAATGATATAAATCACTGAACAGCTTCAACAAAAAGTAAACCCACCTTTTGGAGTGGCCCAGTCAGAGTATAAAATCCCATAAAGAGGCTGTGGAATGACCTTAAGAAACCTCTTCCCACCAGACACCCAACAAATGTGTTCTGAGGCTTTCTGTAAAGAGGAAAGGTCAACACCTGGACCTGTCCTTTGTGCAGAACTGATCCAGAGACATGAAATGCATTTGTCTACCAAAGGAGTTTCGACCAGCTGTTAACTACTCAAAGCTCTTTTTACAACTCCTTTTTCAGATAATAAACATGTTTTTATTTGTGAATGCTATTGGTACCAGGTGTCATATAAAATTGAAGACAAGTAAGGGATGGCCAAGGAGTAACAAGAACAACACTGCTATTTGTAGAGATTTTTACATGGTTACATATCACGAAATATCTAGTAACAAAGACTCTTCTTCCCGTTCAACGAGTGCAATAGAGTGCAACATAGTGCAATAGAGCATAGTAGTGAAGCTCTGACAACACTTTTGTATACAAGCAGCATCCTGAGCTGTAAAATAATTGCTGTCTACTGCCATTAAGCTACACAAAATGAAGCCTTGTTATATTATCAGGAGAACAGCATTCATCCATCCATCCATTATCTATACCTGCTTAATCCTCTGCAGGGTCACAGGGATCTGCTGGAGTCTATCCCAGCTCTCTTCTGGCAAAAGGCAGGGGTCCACCCTGGACAGGTCTCCAGTCCATCACAGGGCCACATGTAGATGAACAACCACGCCACACTCACATTCACTCCTACGGGCAATTTAGAACCACCAATTAAACTGACATGCATATCTTTGGACTGTGGGAGGAGCTGGAGTACCCGGAGGAAACCCACATAAGCACGGGGAGAACATGCAAACTCCACACTGAAAGGCCCCTGCAGAGGTTATCAGTATACATGTTTATCTAAAAAGCAAAGTCAAATTTTATATTAAATAAAAGCAAAACTACATGACATCACAGACCATTTCTCAAGTTTTTAGGAAGTGACTAAATGAATGAAAAGTTGTTGTTGGTCATTCATGTGTAGTGAAAGGTCACTGAATATTTCATTTCTAATCCACTGGGGAGCAGTTAGTGCTCTTAATGGTGAGTTAGTTATCTGTCTTTACTACTATTCTAAAATAATTTGTACAGAGTGAAATTGTAGCACATTCTTTCGAAAACCTTTCACAACAGGCCTTCTTGCTCTGAATACTTCAAAATAATGGAGCTGTAAATAATTATCTGCAGCAACCAAAAAAATAATATTCAAATTGCAGACATTTCGTAGGATCCAGACAATAGCATCAAACAAGAGGCTGTAAAACACAGCTACAAAGCCATCTAAAATATTTGTATCTCTTGAGGAAAACCAACTCTGTCCACCTCTACATATATCCGTCCATCAACCTCTTCATATATCCATCCATCCACCATCTTTCATGCATCTAAAACTATTGAATGACCATGTGTTTCTGATTCATTGAATACTACCTCTTCTTCATAACGTCCCATAGATAATCAAAATTAAAAGGGTTAGTTATTTAAATAGTTCATTATTAATAACATCTGCTTTCTAAATATTTAAAAGTACTATTTGCTTCTCGAGCTGCTAATTAATATCCCACTAAGGGTTGCAAACGGTAAAATTTAAGGTGGAATTTTGTTACCTCGTACTTAGGACTCCATAAGGCAGCATATAAACATGAGTGAAAGCCACTGAGACAGAAAGAGCAAAACAATGTACAGGTATAAGAGACACTTACATCCGGTTGTTGGGGATAATCTTATGTCCATCTTTGTACCACGTGGCAAGGGGTCGAGGAAAAGAAGCAAGAGGAGGTGGATTGATGATGGCGGCTCGGCCTCGAGTCACAGTCTTTCTCTGCTCCTCACTAGAGAAAGTCCCCAAAACTTGAAGAAAAGAGAAATGGTTGAATAAGGATTATCAACATACAATAACAACTTCTATTAATAATAGCAGACTACATGTTACCTTATTGTTGCACAAACAAGTTAAATTTGTCTCTTTCTTTCCAAAATAAGGTGCTATGTGTCATAGTTACTTATGTACACTGTATTCATTTAACCATTTAAACAGCAGCACTAACAGGAAGTTGATAAAGTTGTTGCTGATTACTGCTGGCTTTGCCATTCATACATTCCACTTTACAAAAATTTTCAGAATGAACATTTTGGATTTCTTTTCTTCTTTTTTTTTTTTTTTTGCTTGTTTGTTTTTTTTAATACTTGTCCAGTTGTCACTCTACATCACATGCTTTGTTTCTCTGATTTAATGGCGTCCAGAGGCGGTTTCTCTGTGTCTGTTGGTACTACCACCTGGAAATGAAAGTCAATTCCAGAGAAACCAGATTTTGATAATTCTTTGTATCGAAGAGGAAACTAAATAGGATGACTAGTTTACTGCACTTTGATATCTTGTCTGATGGACTGAACAAAAGTTCTTCAAGAAAAAAAACAATGTCCCTGTGCCATCATCTTACGTCTAATGCCCATTTGCAAATTATTCCTCTCTTGGGGAGTTATTATTTGACCACCTACAACTTTCTAAATTCCCACAGAGGTGAGAATTTTCAAGACAACTAGTTATAGGCAACTGATACACATTTGGAAAAGGTTTGCCAAAAAGTTAATTTCATTTCATATATGAAACTAATTTTAAAATTTGTTTCATTTTCAGATCCTCTCAATATTTTCTGTACAACCTAATTTATCAGAACCTTGGCATACTGTGTAAAATGTTAAGTAAAAACAAATTAAGATAATTTAACAGTTATTGTTTTACAAAAACAAGAAGTAGGAAAGAAATATTGGGAGACTGGCAATAAAAGAAGAAACAGCAGAACAAAATAAAAACACTTGGAGGAATATTTCACAACTAATTAGGTTAATTCTCAGCAGGTCATTAACATAATTGCACATAAAAGGAGCATTACAGAGACGCCGAGTCATTCAGAAGTGAATATAAGGAGAATTGCACCACAGTGTGAAAATGGCATAAGCAAGTAAATTAAGAAATTAAAAATGATGCTTTTCATTTTAAAAAGATTTGGTGGATTTCATCATCTATAACAGGCGTCCTAGATACCAGGCTGCAAAACAAATGTTACTGGGTCTTGAACGGTCCCGTAAATAGTGAGCGAGTAAGTGCGTAAAAGAATGAATGAAAGAATAAATTAAATTATGAACTAGCATATACCAACTAGCAGTTATTGTGGCATTATGACACTGCGGCATAGCCACACCCACCACACATAGCAGGCAAGCTTGAAATATGGAGAGTACAAGAAAACCGGGACAGATTTCAAACATTAGCCAGAATTGAAGATGGTGCTGGATAACACTTATCTGGACTCAAGTCTCACATGTCATCTGCTTCACTCCTTCAGTGAAACATGATCTCTCAGTATCCCTTGATGGGTCTGTGATAGGGCTCTCCATGATCTGGTGATATATCCACCTACTTAATAACTGACCAGGTCTACCTTTCTGTTAGCAAAAGAGCACAAGGTGTACTCATCTGAGAGTGTCTGGTAAGGCATCTGTGGATTGGGATTGCTTGCCACAGATATCATCAGGTCCCATCAGATTGATATCAGTCAAGTTTAGAACACCTTAGAGTCTTTGCTGTGTTCTTTGATCAATTCCCCCAAAAAGCAATATTCTTGGGGGTCCCACTGCTGACCTGCTGGAGAAGGCAACTACTGGAGGGGAATGATGTTGCCATGTTGAGGGACATTACTGGTCTGCAAACATTTTAAGGTTGGTGGCAAGTGCCAAAGTAACATTCATGTGAACACGAGGATGCAGCTTTTCCCATCAGAATATTTCATTGTGACAAGATGAACAGTGTCACCCACACTGCCTGTAATATGCACGAACACTGACATGCAAACTAGCTGTGCACTAGCTAAAAATCATTGCGCGCTGTGTGCATTCACATTTTTTCAAAGCATTCCCAACCAGCATCTAGAAATATGCTTTTATTTTTAGATGCAAAACACTTATTAAATATTAAAAATAAAAACACTGGCATTACTAAAAATTAATTGCATTTTTTGAAAGGAACTTTTCTCATTCTGTCTCCAGGACTTGTTTGTCCCCTTCAACTTCAATAATATCCTAAAACCCTCCCTGATTTCCTTCCTTCCTTCCTTTCTTTATTATATATATATGTATATGTATATATATATATATATATATATATATATATATATATAATTTTTTTTTTTTTTTTTTTTTTGTGGTGGGGGGGTGGGGGAGATTGACAGTCCTAAAATATCAATGCGTTAATTTTGATTAATTCAATACAGAAAAAAAGAAAACAGGTTCAAGAAAAAAAAAAAAAACATTTAATCGCACCTTTCTCAGTTCCCTAATTTGTGGAACACTGGCAATACTGATACTCACACTCCAACCCAGTAGGTGGCAGTAATGCCCCTAAAGTTTATTTGCCAGCCAGAGAAGTTGCCAAGTTAGCGAATTTTTGCCAAATTTAGCAAGAATTCAGACTTCAATTCAAACAACTTTTTTTTTTAAGTGACAAATGTAGCAACTTTTAGTGGTGTTACTAGAGACTTTGATGTGAAAGCACGTATTGTTACTTTTGTAAATGGCCCCTCCCCTGTCCAAAAGGACTCTTGGGTGGCCCAGTCCACAGCAGAAAACCCCTGTCAGCTGCAGTTAGAGATGGTCACCCCTTTATGTCCAGACTGTAAATTACACATGGGTTAGTGCTTGACTTCACAAAAAGTCTTAACATTTTGATTTAAATAGCAGTAATTGCAGTTTGAATTTGGACTAGTCTGTGAATGTCTTAGACACATACACAAATACACACATAAATGTAGATTAAAAAAAAAATACACTTTTGTTGTTAAAGATAACATATATGTCAATTTATTAATTCAGTCAACAACCAAACATTTATTTGAATCAAAAAACTTGACTTATTCTGTCAAATATCGCTATTTGATAAAAAATGTTATTAATCGTGATTTATTAATTACCCAACCACTAATTGATAACGATTTTTTTTTAAATCACGTCTCACCACAAATATTTTTGTGTATAACAAAGTCACTGATGGTAAGGTTTGTCAAACAAAAAGAACAACCCAATAAAAAAAAGAAGAAATAGGAAAAACTATATAACTGTGTTATAGCCGTTTTAATAATACATACTCTCTTTACATCTGTGGGACTGTGTGTCTGTGTGTTAGAGTGTGTACTTACAGGCCACATGCACTTCTGTTCTTCTGTGTATTACAGCTCCCATCCTGTTCCTCACCATACACTGATACAGGCCAGCATCGGTCCTCTTCAGAAATGGCATAGATAACCTAAAGATAGACATACACATTGAAAACATAACAAGGTGTTTTTTTTTTTGTTTCCACCTCAAGCTGTGGTTAATGAACATTGAAGGTGGCATTGAAGGGATTTGTGACCTTGATGTGAAAAAATGGACTGGATCTGCGAGTGTAAATGTTCCCTGATAACAGAGGGAAATGCAGAGCAACAAATACAGTATGTACATCAGGCATTTATATACATTTGTGTGAGTACTTGTGTGTGCAGCATGTATGAGAAAGGATTTGACTTTGCACATGTATTTTTTTTTTCTTAGAAGGATTGTTAATGGGGTTTTAATGCACTGTGCTTCCCTAATGGGAGGCTTGGCATTGGATCCAGGTTGGTGTCACGCTGTACAAACACACAAATGGAAATACGCAAGCAGTGAGACCCACACGCAAAACCAGATAGACACAGTAAAACTGGACATCGCTTTGGGGCTCATTATGAATGCCGGGACAGCCAAGTACTTAACTCCCAGGCTGTTAGTGTATGCTGCCAAAATACACAAGCCCCAACACAGGCCCAGACAAATACACACATATGTACATCAAAGGCACATGGACAACTCTATCTGAATCAGGAATTTCACAGGAGCTCTGATCCCAAAACAGATTTTGATATTGGATACTTCCAAATGCTCTCTGTTTGAATTCCATTATAATTCTAACATGTGTTGTATGTGTGGTGGGTTCTCTCTACAGTGCAAAACTAAAGCCAGTTAACAATGTTCACTTTAAAATTAATAACAATGTTCAGAATGGACCTATACACTATAAAGATGACACATTTGGACAAGGTGTAATTTTTGGGATGTCATCTGATTTAACACTATAAGAATGAAGAGCAAATAATGAATACAGAAGGACAATAAACATTTACATAAATGCTTATTATAGAGAGAAATCTGAAAAAAACAGTGAATACATATCAAATTTCAAAAGATTTTAGGGTCTCGGGAGTTTATCTAAAGTGGATGTGGATGGGTATGAAAATGGATAGATAGTTTTTTTGTTTTTTTCATCTTTCTGAAGACGTATGCTGTTTATCTTCCTCTTTCCTCCATGTTCCCTGTACCTTATGTAAGTGACAACTGTTAGGCAGAGAAAACACTCTGTAAAAACATTGCTTGACAGAAAAACATCAATGGATGATACAGAATCCTTGTCAACAGTGTCCCTGAAAGTAAATAACATTTTCACTACTTTTTTTTGGAAGCTGTAAGTCTTTCCTGTAAAGTGATGTTTTTATCCCAACTCAAAATGTGTAAAAATGTCAGGACTCTGCAGCCTCTTATTTGAATTCTTCACTGTCCAGCATTATTAAACGGCATATGAGGAATAGAACAATAAAGAAAATTCCAGAGATGAAAGGAGCGGGGGCAAATATGTCACACTGCAGAAGCTAGAATTATTATTATTTTCTTAGCTGTTGTTAAAGTGTAGTGAACTGCTTTCATATAGTGCTTTTATCCAGACGCTTTACAACGTCTAACACATTCAACAAGTTTGCACACACAGCCAGGTTTTCTTCAAGTCAGAACACCACACTGACATACACTCATATCCTGTTGACTTATTATAGCATTAACTTTAATAGCTACTTGCCTGACCATAACCCTACCCCTGAAGGGAGGTGAGATCCCATAATGTGAGTATGTAAACACATTTCTGTCCCGACAATATCAGTAGTAAAGGTACACACACAAAAAAACAGCAAAACTATTAAGGTATAACAACAAATGTTTAACACACGTGTGCTTACATATTTTTACACATGGCTTATGTTTTGTTAAATAAATAACAACATTGAATAATATGTTGTTCATCTGAGGTCATATTTCCTTCATATTAAGATCTGATAAAGACCTTTTTTGTGCTTGTCCTGATATGTAAAACTTTTAAGCTAAAGTTGGTTTCCTTCCTTTTCACAAGACTGAATGCTGTCAGGAGTCCAGCTCTAAAGCAACGCCTCATGGCTCGTACAATGTCTCCCTACAAAATGCTACCTGAATCCCTTCTTCTATCAGTGTGAGTACGCTCCCCTAATTTCCTCTACTTCTGAAGGATGTGGAAAACAATGTTCTTTCGCAGTAGCAGTTTTCGCCGAGAGGCATTGTTTAGCTTTTACCGCCAACACACACACACAGGGACACACAGGGACACAGCCTGAGAGACAGACGAAGAGAGGATCTGAGTAAAAAGCAAAGAAGTAGCTCAGACATCGGTCGGACATTGATCGGTTCTACTCCTCTTTCCCCAGACCATATACATATTTATGGTGCTAATGGAATTGGATTAATGTCACTTTGGCTCTGTTTTATAAACATAATGCACAACCAACATGTATAGCTTTTAAGCTGTAACTGTTGTCAGTGCTACACGTAGGATCATTCATGGAGAAAACATTTGAAGGAGAAGATGGAAAAGTTGTGGAAGCGATAGCACTAATAGACAACAGAGAAACCCACAACAAAAATGTGACAAAATCCCCAGGAAGCTGTGCTAACTGACCTGTACTGTGGTGTCCAGTCAGTGATGTTGCTGTTGTTGTAGGTCCAGCGGTATTGCAGAGGCCAGCTGCCTCCAGCTGGGCAGGTCAGCACCAGTCTGTTTCCCTCCAAGACCACCTGCTGCTCCCATCCACCTCCTTGCAAGTAGGGAGCCACCTCTGACAGACAGACAGACACAAAAGAAAATGTGTACTATTAGTCACAGCGCAGCACATCAAGGCCACATTCGTCCACCTAAGTGGAAATAAATACATATATGAATACATGAAGGACAGATTTTAGATCATTTTATTGCACACATTGGCCATATCCAAAAGCTCCCCCAACTCAATATGTAATGCAATACTCTCTAGTCACTATATAGATATCTATGTAGGGGAATATAAATGGAGGTCATCAGCAGAATGACTTTTCACTCCACTACTCATGTGAATTTCTGTCTGTGCTGTTCTATGAAATGTAACAGATCACAGCAAGCTAATGTAGTGGCCACTGGTTCTAAACATTTGGAAATTCTTTTAAAAACAGTACAGGGTTCAAAAAAGAATTTGCACAAAAGCTGAAAAGATGTCATGCTGGTTCAGTTTTGTGTATTTATATGTTCTTCTTCACTCATTTTTACTAGACTTGACAAAACTCTACTTGCAATGATCAAGCTCTACATAGTTTAGATTTCCTCAGTAAAATCAGCCTTAATGTAGCCAAGTAAATAAATAAATAAGAACCCGGATAAGTGGAAGCTAATGGATAGATGGATGAATGAATAAAACAAATAAATGTATTTGATAAAATATATTATTTCGATTCTATACATTGCCATCTCAAAGTTTTTCCCACACTTAAGTTTTCCTTATATTGTTTTGCCTTGTTTCTGCGACATTTTAGAATTGATTCAGCCAAAACACAATTATTCATACTGACAAACTTTCCTTTGCCAGTGCATTAAAGGTTCTGATCTTAGTATGATGATTAATGGTAAAAAAATAAAATAAAAAGACAATAAAAAAAAAAGGAAAAATATAAACTTGCTTTTTAAACATGCCTAGTGATATTCAAAATGTGTGCCCTTTGGAATAACACAGCTAACACTGTATGATGCATGGCAAAACAACACACACCTTTTGCCTACTGTGCAAGTCCAGACACCAGAAGGATGTGCATGACGCTGTGTATCACGGCAGCAACATGTCCAAAATCCCATTACTAATGTGCATCAATGATTCTCTTTCACTTGCTGAAAAATATTCTATAAACCTGACCATTTCTTCTGCCTGCCTGAAGTGTTGCCGCATATTAAATACAAGTGGATTACCCATGTCCCGTTCTGTTTTAGGCCACAAATCTGCTCTAAAGCTCAAGCTTTAGTCTAAAACCATTTTCAACCCAAATATTTGAAAATGACCCTATTTGTCAAATAAAATGTAATATAAAATGCATCACTCAGAAGGTATAGATTAAAAAATGATTGAGTTGCTCACTGAAGCTTGTCACAGTGAGTATTAATAATTACAGTTAGCATTGTATATTGTACTGTCAAAACTGCCAATTATCCAAGCACAGAGATTGTACAATACTGTACTGTGTAGCCAGTCAGACTCCACAAGCTGAATCTTCGATAAGCCTGCTTAAATCACTCGCCGTGCCTTGACAAGTAAATTTGCTAATGTCTCAGCTGCAGCCGCTGTCTAAACAATGCCATCCAGTCTTTAACTCTTGGCTCAGGTGTTCAGAGCTGGCTCATCATCACACTGCACAGAGACTTCAAGGCTAAAGACCTTGTCCACTGCACCTAGCTGCCTGACCTCTCAGCACGTGTTGAGACCTGAATCCTCACCTGAGTTTAAATCTGCATATACGTATGAAGTAGAGAAGCACATATGCCTTATTCAGTATGTCTAGACAGGTCAGTAACTTTAAAACACACTTTTACACTCCCTCTAACAGACTTCTTTCTCACATGCCATTTCAGCTTTTTAGTTCTGTATTTCTGTATGGACTCTCAAAGGACTGCAAGATATATTGTTTCAGCACTGAGATTGCAATGGGCCTGAACACTGTCTGACTTTGAAGAAAACTAATCACCAGGTTAAAGGGAAGGGAATACTATGCAACAGACATTGATGGTAAGCATTAGTGGTGAAACCACTCATGAATCTTCTTAGCCATGCTGTTCATCAACACACCACAGGTGTGCCAAATTAAGACATAATCAATTAATTAATAATTAAGTCCATGCACCACCTAAAAAACTCACCCAACCTTCCCTTTTTTTTATCTCCATCTCACCTCAAATCATGCTGCATCTACTGTACTTCAGACTCAAGTAGCACAAAGCTACAACAGCGATTTGTGGTATTTTAACCAAATGATGGAACAGACTTTTCATCCAGACCACAGGAAATGTGTCAACCTTTGAACAAAAGGTATGTCCCCTTAAAGACATGAAGCAGCTGCCTCATGGCATGGTGACGGCCTTATCTGCGATGGCCTTTGTCCCAAATTGTTATGAGACTGACAGGATAGCTGGACCCATCTTCTCTCAGTACATCCAGCTCTCTCACTGAAAAAAAAAAAACTGTTACCCAGAGTTGGTATATCTCTGAAGCCCTCTGTCTTTCCAGCTAGAGAGGATGAGAAAGGGAGCTGTTCTGCGGTGAGCCTCCACTCTACCTTTCAGCAGTGTTGTGAACACTGATTTCCCAAAACACACTCTGGAAAAGGAAATGGTCTTACTCAGACAAAGGGGAAAAAAATGATGGTCTCTGAGATGAAGTCACATGGGGACTTCTTCAACAGTGTTTGGAAACACATTTCACAATAAATTCAGAGTTAGTTTCCAGCCAAAACAGTCCTCAGAGTGCAAAGTAAAGTTGCTCTCATTTTCTCTACAAATAAATATGGTTTTCTTTGGAGTACAGATGCACTTTATATTGAACAATAAAATTATGCTGTGTGTGTGGTCGTGTGTGTGTGTGTCCAGTATCTTCTTGCTGCATCTCCACTGTGTCAGTTTCTCTAATTATTCGTTCTTCCCAGTAGATGTCTCAAGGCCACCATTCCTGCCCTCTTCTCTTTCTCAACTTTGCACTGCTTCACCCTCTCCCTCTTTAAGATTGATAGCTGCCTCTGAGCGCAAGGAGGAAGTATTCAATCCAAGACAGATTTATATAGGGGTTTGTTTGTGTGTGCATGTGGGTAGGTAAAGGAGAGAACGGTAGTGTGTATGTGCCCATAAGGATTTATTTGGAATATTCAGTTTCTACAGAAGACAGCTGGCAATGCAGACTCCGAAGTCATACTGCTGACCAGCACTATAATTCACTTCCCTCCGCCTGTGTGAGCGTATGCGTGTGGTGGTGAGTGAAGGGGAAGGGGAGGGGGAGGGGGGGGGGGTGGAATTGTAGGACTACTTTTAGACTTTTTAGACCTGATATGTGCGGAAAATGTCGGAATGTGAGGACAACCTGAGCCCATCTCACTTTCTATAGCAGCTTCAAAGGGTTGTTTACAGGTTAAACATTGTTTTGATTCAGGTTAGAAGAAGTTTAGGTTTAAGCGTTTTATCATGAAAGCCACTGTTAAAGTAAGTGTTTGAAGAAAATACATTCCCATAAGCATTAGGGTTCTTAATTTTATTTTTTATTTTTTTTGATAAGATGTAATTGATGTATACAATTCAAAGAAGAAAAATTTTTCTTTGACTTGCCACACAACTCTTCTTGCTTCATTCTCATGTCATTTTGTGTTGCTGACAAACAAGGTTTTCAAACCAGAATACTGCTGTCATTATCCTGGGTGTATGTTTTGGTTTGCTATTCGTGTTTTTCTTAAGTTTTTTTTTATTTTATTTTTTTAATGGTACTTGTTTTAGTCTTGTTTTCTTGTATTCCGGTTGCTTGACCTCCTGTTTGACTTTGAATGTCTGTTTCTTTGTGTGTTCAGTTCTGGCTTGATTTCAGTTGTTCTCATCTCTCCCTATTGTTCACACCTGCATCTCATCAGTCCCTGTAAGTACATATTAGCCTTTTCTCCATAGGTGTACTTGTTTGGACTTGTCTTCTTGTGAACTAGTGAAATGTTATCAGTCACTGCCAAAGTAATGGTCCAATTCAGAGACTGCGTCTAGACAAGTAGATGTCTTCTTGTGCACCCATTTTATCAAGAATGCATCCACTGGAGACGTGTGTAGACTTGAGACAGCAAAGTATCCCAAAATATATTTTGCATCAACAAGCAAAGGTTATACAGAAGGCTAAAAGATGTAATGATAACGCTTCTGAAAAGTATGTTTATCCATCCATCCTCTATACCCGCTTAATCCTCTGCAGGGTCATGGGGAAAGTATGTTTATTTCTATGCAGTTACATTGTTCAGATCAGGCGAGTGCCCTGGCTAGTCAAGGAGTGGACTGAGGCTGGAAGCAGCATATCGAGAGTCATGACACACAGACGACTCTCAGACATGGGCTACAAATGTTGCATTCCTGCCACTCCTGAACCAGAGATGATGTCAGAAGTGTCTAACCTGGGCTGTGGGGAAAAAGAAGTGGACTGTTGCTCAGTGGTCCAAAGTCCTCTTTTCAGGTGAAGGTAAAATTCACGTCATCTGGAAATCAAGGTCCCTGAGTCTGGAGGAAGAGTGGAGAGGCACAGAATCCACATTGCTTGAATTCCGGTGTGAAGTTTCTAAAGTCAGTGATGATCTGGGCTGCCATGTCATCCGCTAGTGTTGGTCCACTGTATTTTCTCAAGTCCATCGTCAACACAGCTATTTTTACCAGGATAGTTTAGAGCACTTCAAGCTTCCATCTGCTGACAAGCTTTATGGAGATGCTGATTTCATTTTCCAGCAGGACTTGGCATCTCCCCTCACTGCCAAAGGTACCAAAAGCTGGTTCAATGACCATGGTATTACTGTGCTTGACTGACCAGCAAATCGCCTGATTTGAACCCCATAGAGAATCTATGGGGTACTTTCAAGAGGAAGATGAGACACCAAACCCAACAATCCAGATGACCTAAAGGGTGCTATGAAACCAACCTGGACTTCCATTACACCTGAGCAGTGCCACAGGTTGATCGCCCTCATGCCACGCTGCATTGATGCAGTAATTCATGCAAAAAGGAGGCCCAACTAAAATACTGAGGTCATAGAAATTATCATACTTTTCGGAAGCCTGACATTTCTGTGTAGAAAATCCTCTTTTTTTAAATTTGATCTTATGGTAAAATTCTAATTTTCTAAGACACAAAATTTTGGGTTTTCATAATCTATAAGTCACAATAGTCAAACTTTCAGGAAATAAAGCCTTGACATACTTGACACCTGTCCAGGGTGTACCCCTGCCTTTTGCCCGAAGAGAGCTGGCATAGGGTCCAGCAAATCCGCGTGACCCTGCATTACATTTAGCAGGTATAGATAATAGATGGATGGAAATACTTTACTCTGTGCAATGAATCTATGTAATATATGGATTTCATTTTCTGACATGAGTGACAAAAAATATTAAGCTTCTTCATGATATTCTAATTTTCTGAGATGTAGTTCTTCTAACTTTAGTAATCGAGATAGAGGCTATTAGAACATTTCCTCCAACATTTTTGGAATTCTTCTTTTCACCTCCAAACTTTAATAACAACATGGCTAAAATACAAAACCATAAAAAATATTAAAATCATCCATCATCTATGCCAGTTTAATCCTCTGCAGGGTCACGGGGATCTGCTGGAGACTATCCCAGCGCTCTTTAGGCGAAAGACAGGGGTACACCCTGGACAGGTCACCAGTCCATCGCAGGGCCACACATAGACAAACAACCATGCACACTCACAATCACTCCTATGGGCAATTTAGAACCACCAATTAACCTAACATGCAAAAAACATATTATACAAAGTAATGGAGGGGTCCATGGTCCATTCTGAGTCATTTTAATGTTCTGAGTGTTTATTATATGTTAAATTAAACAGATGTTTCAATTTAATGTTTTTTTTAAGAGTGTGTGGCTCTAGTGGCCTTTGACAGTGTACAGGCAGGAAAGCAGTACAGACATGCAGTAAAGAGTAGAACCTGTGACCTGCTACAGGAAGTCACAGGTTCTACCCTTCACAGATGGCCCATATACAGAGGTCTGTAGCCTCCTTACATGAGCAATCGGCTCAAACCACTGAGCAATCCAGCAGACTGTAGTTGGCCTTCTGAGATGTGACGTCATCAAGTACACTAATACACCATTTCTAAAATTCCAGAAAGACCAATCTGCGTTCCTTCGAAGTATGTTCGTCCTGGTCGTACTTGCCAGGTATGAACCACCAAGTACACAAGTCTAAACTTGTTTTGAATTACCTGCTTAGGCAGCACTTTCTGTTTAAGACAAAGGACTTCATTGTTACACCTGGCTCTGGATTTCCCGCATGTGGGTCCTTCACACCTCCCACATAACAGCCCAAAAATACCTTGGCTCACATCATTTGCTGATTCAGAGTTTAAGAAAATATATATTAAAAAAGTGAAATGTCCAGGTGCACTATGCAAATGGCAAATACAAGATAAAAAAAAAAAAAAAAAGATTGTCTGTTTCATCTTAAGACCCATGCTTATACAGAGTAGCACTGACTTAATGCTGAAGAAGAGACAGAACATCCATGTTAGAGTTAGAACAAAAGCTGGACCACTTGAAGGAACTATCCAAAACTTTTTTTTAAAAAAAGTATATTGTGTATGTGTATCTTTGCCAAGATTTCAAATAACTAATAAAATAGAATCATGTTATATGACGTTTCAATTGGAGGTCCGTAGCCCCTAGCTGAATTAACTTAAATCGACTTACAACTCTGTAACATGCATTTAACCCCATTTTAATCATAACACTGACAAATGATTTGATAAGAGACAAATTTCACTATCTCTCAAATTTCCACCATTTCTTTTAAAATAGTTCTATCTGTCCCATGAATTTCATGGTTTTCAGTGCACAAAGTGTAGTTTCCTCATAACATGTGCGACATACACTCACCTGCCACTGTATGAGCCCTTATGTTATCAAGGTACACCAGTTCAATTGCTTGTTAACATAAAAAGCTAATCAATCATATGGGACCAACTCAATGTAGATATGGTCAAGACAACTTGCTGAAATTCAACCTGAGCATCAGAATGGGGAAGAAAAATAATTTAATTGACTTGGAACATGCTGTGGTTCTTGGTGCTGGACAGGCTGATCTGAGTATTTCAGAAGCAGAGAACAGTCTGAAAAAGAGAAAGTATGCAGTAAGCATCAGTTATGTGGACGAAAATCCCTTATTGATGTCAGAGTTCAGAATAGAATGGGAAAACTGGTAATTTGAATAACAATTCATTACAGCCAAGGTACGCAGAATACCACCTATGAATGCACAACATGCTGAACCTTGACGCGGATGGGCTGCAGCAGCAGCAGAAGACCATACCAGGTGCTGCTCCTGTCATAGCTGAAAAGAGCGGCACCCAAGAGGCACACTTTGTACCCCTTATTACCAACTGAGCATCACTTAAAAACCATAGCCTACCTGAGAATTGTTTCTGAACATGTCCATCCCTTTATGGATGTACCCATCCTCTGATGGCTATTTCCATCAGGATAATGCATTATGTCACAAAGCTCAAATCATCTCACACATTTCTTGATAGTGACAATGACAATGAAATCATTGTCACTATAAAATCATCTCACAAATTTCTTGAGAGTGACAATGATTTCACTGTACTCAAATGGCCTCCACAGTCACCAGACCTCAATCCAATAGAGCACCTTTGGGATGTGGTGGAACGGGAGATTCATATCATGGATGTGCAGCTGACAAATCTGAAGCAACTGTGTAATGCTATCATGTCAATCTGGACCACAATCCCAGAGGAATTTTATAAACAAACATTTTAATACAAGCAGTGGCTTAAGAAAATGGTTGTAACTGTGACTATTTGGTCACAGTCTGGAGCCCTGTGGATACAAGTGTGTATAAGTGTGCACTCCACTCATGACTCTCTACTCCCTGCCTCCTGTTTTGAACACAGTCCATTAGGAAGCATAAATAGAAAGTGAAAACTACATCTGAGAGGGGGAGGTCAGCTAACAACATGGTTTACGACTGATCTCGTCTGTCTTTCTTTTACCGAATGTCTATCTCTGTCACTCAATGTCAACATGTCAGTCTTCCCCCACAGTCTTCCCTTCACTAACCTGTCTTTCTCACAAGCTGCGCTATCCAACCACTTATCTGTCTAGTGGAATCACCTGCTTCCATTCTACCCCTCGGTCTCTCTCTGTCAAAGTGTACAGCAGATCAAGGTCTCCTTCCTCTTTGTCTCCTCAGGAGGAAGGTTGCCTAACTGAAAGATCGGCCTTGAAATGTGACAGGAGAACACACTTAATGCACACTTCTTTTGCTGACATATCACATGCGTGTTTCTGCTCTGAGGGTGATCTTATGAAGTTGGTTGGGTAGATTACTGTGACACTGTGACAGGAGAGAGAGGGAATAAATCAGAATGGAAGGACAGGAGGAGGAACAGAAAAACAGGGTGGCTGCTCTGTGATTGAAAGTCCACTATGATTCTCCCTCTTTAGTCTCCAGTTTGGCCCTTTGCACTTTTATTGGGAGTATACTGCATGTGTGGTTGAAATTAGGCTTTAGATAATATACCCTCCACAAATGGGCAAGAAAAGTAATTATTCTTAAACTGTGTGCTATTAAACACACCAAAATTAAACCCAAATTTTATTGAAACATCTGTGATGAGATGTGAGAATTTTTCTGACTCAACGTGAGGTCAAGGCACTGGCTAACTGCAAGCAAAAAGTGCCTTTTCTGTGTGTAGGAAGTTTTAAATTGTGCTAAAAAAAGACCTTAAGTGATCCCTTTTTTATTCATATATGCAAAGGAAAGCCTGTGGTGTAAATGCATTACAGAGCACTGACAGAACAGCACGGGAAACTGTTGCAGGAATGAAAGAGTTGTGGGTTTCATTTCTGCCTGTTTAATTGTTCGATGGATGTGTAATTGGCCCTGTACAAAGTGGGTGTGTATGTGTGTCTCAGGTCAGAAACTAGGGTCACTCATTTCAGAAAAATCACTTTATCTTCATAGAACTGAACCCCTGCTGTGAGACAGAGCTGGCAGAGTGTGTCTATGAATACTGATTCTCTGGTAGCCTGTCTCGCTTACTGTCTCACTCTCACACTGACACAGGCACACACATGCTCACACTTCACCATGTCTTTTTGACACTTGATATTGAAGGAGAGAAAATAACTAAATCACTCTCTTTTATAAGTAATTTTTCTATGAATAAGTGGGCACAACTTGCAGGCTTAGCATTTTTTTCCCCATAGTAACAGCAGTCTATTTGATTATGGGAGTCCAAATGAGCTCTATTCCTTTTTAATCTAATAAGTTCGCCTGCACTTGTTTCAACAGGCATTTAAAATCACTTAATTGAACTGACAGTGTGTGAGGCGAGAGGAAGAATTATGAGTTTAGTTTTTGGCATGTTGCTACCAGTCAGAGAAGAGAGTGGGGAAAAAGAGCTAATTAATTAAACAATATGAAATATAGGGGCTGGGAAATTAGATTTTCTTTCCACTGTGGATTTGTTTGGACAAGTGAGGTGAAAACTAACGTGCAGCTGAAATTATAACCTTGAATGGTTTGAAAAAAAGTCTGATGAATACTTGTGGCGTAAAGCTCAGTCAAAAATGATTTTCTATGGCACTAGTGAATAAATATAGCATGAGACACAATGGACAATGGCTTGTTTCCAAATTCATATCATTAGATAAGCTCAGAAATTGATGGGAACTCACATTTTTAAATGAACCAGCAAACTTGAAATATCCATCAATTAAAAAAAGTAAAAGAAACAGTGGAGTGAGAGGCATCACCAATGAGAAACATTGCAGAGAGCTGGAGATACCGGACGTTTGCAAGACTGAGGACAGTATCTGACTCATGGACCAAATAAAATAAAATCACTTCCACATTTCTACTTCTGAGTGATGGTGACAGTCCTAATTTTAGATGTAAAAATCAAACATTTTTTAAGTCCTTTTAATGGGAACAGCAGCGGCACCAAAAACCAAACTTTTAGACTCATTAAACATGGCACACTTGAGCATTTTATCTCCTAAATGTCAACAGCAGCTGCTCCAGTTTATCTTGTTGTTATCACTTACACTCTAATGGTCAACTGTAAAATTAAGACAACTGCTCCTTTAATCCATTTTACAGAAGCACTCATTTGAGATTTAACAGATATTATGACCAAAGCGGAGGTCAGTTAGGGAGTGAACAACTGCTGCCTTTGATGATAATAATGAAATCAAAGTGGCTCTAAACTGAATCCATTAGTTTTCAGGTATCATTACAAGAGGAAATAAAACATTAGGCATCACCTTGACATAAAACAACAGACAAGGCTATAAGGGAGAACAAGACTTTTCCTTTTTTCATCCATCATTAGATAGAGCAGGGGCATGGGTTGTGAGTGCGCAAATTTGACCAGGATTTAACTCGAGCCTTTTCAAGTTGGCAGCAGGTTTGGTTGACTACTGAATGTCAGACTGTCTGAAAGAACAAAGCACCTCACACTGCAGATGAGTCAACACCCCCTTCACCTTGTTTCCTACTACAAGAGCCAATCACCGCTTTCTCCCTCCAGCTCATGCCTTGCCTCGCCCAATCACAGTTTTCTAAAGCTCTGACTGACAGGTGTCTGTGTGAACTGACAGATTCCTGACTGATCCTGATGTGCTGATTGGCAGATGTCAGATTGGGAGACAAGTTGCAAACAGTGTTACACAGACACACACAAACGTACAAGCATACACAAGCTGGGGCTAACAGCCGAGCCTCAAAAACAGAGTTCAAAGTTGATGTGCTTGACTTTCTTTGTGAGTCTGCTTCTCTGTGATCAAGTACTGTTAACACAGGGTGCTGAGAGTTATGGAAGATTCTTTAATAACGGCTAAAACAAAAGGAACATTTAGTAAACAGGTTGAGCCTTCTCTGTCTGGTTTCACTGCAACGTTCTGTTATGTTTGATGCAGGTACAGAAGCAGATGAAAGGAAACAAATATGTGCAATTACACAATACATTGGTTTTGGCCTTTTGCCAGTGTGGCCTGTGTTCATTTACTGATTGTCCATTGAGGAGTTCTCTTCGATATTCGCAACACTAATTTTAATCAAAACTGTGATTGAACATTTAAAATGTCAGTTTACTGCCTCCTCTGGCATTTAATAATGTCAACAAGACCATGCGAGCAGGCTATATATCCACGCATGTGTAAACATAAGTCTCTGCAGGACATCTGGCTAAAATGTCAGTTTGAACACTTTGCACTTGAATTGAAAGAGATTTATTTTTGTCACTGGAATTAGCAGAATGAGTGTATGTGTGTACTGTGTTATACTATGGATGAATGGGGTCAGGTTAGTGCAGATTCATGTATGAGGGAGTTGGGGAAGGGGGGGTGCAGCACAGGAGTGGGAGCTGGAGAAGTGGTATCATGGGGAAAGGTGGGGTAATCAGGTGGAAGAGACTGTGATCAGTGACATTTAAGAGGTGGGCCACGCTGCAGGGCACATCTGCTGGTACACATGTGTGCCGTAACACATATACATACACACACACACAAACAATGTCAGCCTCTATCTCCTGATGAGCAGACAGACGAACAGGAGGAGCAAAGAGGCAAATGGGAGCTTTGGGAATGAACGAAATAAATACCTCCCACAGAGACACCCCCCCACACCCCCCCCCCCCCCCCCCACCCCCCGCTCTGAGGAAACTTGTGTACATAAGCCACATTGAAAACACTCCAATACTTCTGAGTGACAGAAGACCCAAAACAAACAAACAAAAAAAAACACAGAATAATCTGTTTGTTCTCTGTTTTATCCTCCAGACTCCCCCGACGTCTAGTTTTACTTCAGTATTTTGTGTTGTCTCAACAGGATTCTTTCTGCAGGTAGACAACAACCCTTTATTGTCACACTGTCACATTATGAATTCAAGGACAGATCAGAGAAAGAGGACTGTGTGGACTGGTGAGCATGCCAATTGTACCACCTTGTAGTGATGGGTGAAGGCAACACCAGTTCGGGCAAGAACCTGTCAGATACGATCACAAAATAACCTTCACATCACAGCCACTGGGCTTCCCTTACACACACATTCACACATATGACCCAAATCCATCCACATCGATACGAGGAGATTCCACAAACATCACCTGTCAAACTGCATGCAGACAAATGATAGAAGACTTAAGGCTCTTTTCTTCTCATCATACCCATCACAGACTGATACATGGATACATACATTAACAAAGTACTATAGACACAAACTGAAAAAGGCAAAATATCGTCTTTTAAGAAAATTAAGCTCCTTTTGTCTTTCCTGACAGCTTGTCATTTAGCCTCTCTTGAGTTCTGCCTGTCGATTTATTGTAGCTGTTCCTCCTACTTTAACTTCCACATCTCTGTTCATCTCCTTGACCACAGGATCTTTTTGTTTTTCTCTAGTCACACAAGGCACACAAAACAGAGCTCAGGTGCTCTGTTTTCCGTGCAAGTGTGTGCACGAGTGTCAGTGTGTGTATGATGCATGTGCCTTAACCCCCGCATTTCTGCTGCCCGTCATCCCCATGGACAGCAGCCACTGTCCTGACCTTGGGAAATCTGGGCTACGTGGTTTTGAAGTGATTGACGAATTGTATCCTTTCATTCATTATTGAAGGTGGAGATCAGAACCACCGCACTCAGATATCACGGTGACAGCCAGACAGAGCAGACAGAGGTGAGAAGGGGAAGAGAAGCAGGAGGAGGAGGGAGGTCATCCAAAGTATGACGTAAAGGTGAGGAGTACAATGGTGTGTGCTTGTGTTTGTGTGTGTGTGTGAGCGATTTTATGTAAGCATTAGCCCAGAGATCTTTTGGTTCAACCTGCTTGTCTGCATCTGGTCATTGGCTCAGTAAAAGCTCCATAGATTTAAAGATAATGTTAAATAAAAACTGGCAGGTGTGAAAAACATAGTAAAGGTCTCTCATTAAATAAGTGTTAGTTATACTTAAATGAGCATTTAACTTCTTTGAGTTTCAAACCTAATGTCCATATGGTATTTAATCCTCTGCAACCTGTTCACATATTTTTCAAGTATCTCAGGGCAAATAACATTAAATTCTAACTATGTAAGCATACTTGCAAAATCATCTTAAATACCTGAGTTTTACACTTCTTACGAATTTAATTTATATGACACAGTGCTTTCAGATTACTGCCTCGTGACCTCAGTGAGTCATATATCACCTCACTTAACTCCTATGTGACATTTTGGTGTAAATCAGGTGTAAACATGTACATGCAAAAAAAATTAGACAAATTAATGTCTAATTTAGAACTAGTTTTACAACTCAGCAATAGTGAGACAAAAGAAAATAGCCTCACACCTGATCTTGCAGTCATTACAGACTTCCTGATGTTTCCGACAAAACATTCATATAAGTGACGACTGCGTTTTGAGCCCTGCAGGGAAACACTGACATCAGTGCTGATGATGAGTTATTTATGCTCTGCTCGATTTATAAGTGTGCCCAAAAGAAAAAAAAAAGCTAAAATCAGGAGCGTGTCTGCAGTGTACATCTTTCCACACAGCTTCGTTCGCATTACATCTCCCTTTCGTGACACTTATCAAATCTGCCTTTTATTGGCATCAGCCGTCACTTCCTTAAGTTCTCCTCCATCTTCTTTCATTTTTGGCCTGTGGAATTAATTAAGAACTGCACAAAAGTAAAGCTCTAGTTGGAAACAGAATCCATAATATGTTCTCTGGCAATGATAGTTAGCGGTTTGTGGTTGAGTTTTGAGGGGGGAAAAAAATTAGTTCTCCATCGTCTTCTTCTGACGAACTCAATCACTGTCTTTATGTCTCTGCCTTTCTTTATGCACAATAAGCTCGGAAACACACTAATTTTCTGTTGTGGGAGTTTTTTGGGAGGGAGTGTTGTATAGGTATATATCATGTCCATATGTTCAGTAAATGGAAGTATAAAAATGTTAACTTCCTCTTCTTCCTCCTCTCCACAGCGATAACATCTGCCACTGTTCTCCCTCGTTTTCTAAACTTCCCTTCCTCCCTCTCTTTCCATACTAAGACAAGGCCAGCTCAGTGACACAGTATCTGAAAGGCAGACTGTCTAGGAAAAACTCTTGTACACTCTTACAGGCTCAAATTAATTCAAAAACGCAAACATCCTTGCCAAGGTTGATTATAAATTTCCTTTGTGACTGTTTACTTACATCCACATTTATGGATATTCAAAAGACAAAACCACAATTAATGTATGACAAGAAATACAAGGCCAGGCATACCTGCCCCAGCACAGATGATTTCAGTGATGGCAAACAAGTCGACTGAAAATGATTCAGATTGCACAGAAAAAGAAGCACGTTTGGTATATGTGCTCATTGTTTGCCAAATAAATCACTGTTAAGCTTTTCAATTTCTCAGCATGCCAGTGAACCAGAGAAGTTTGTATTTTTAGATGTCTATAGGGAAAAATTTAAGTGATACTTACACACATGGTGTAGAGACTGCTGTTCAAAATATCTTTAATCATCTTGCTGTCACAAATGCTCTTTGAGACAAAGTCGCATCGTGCTTGTTTGGATATACCTTTTCTATTTTTTCCCAAAAGTAAGTCAGATGATAAAACTTACTTGGCCTGTTTTGTTTTGTTTTTTTGTTTGTTTGTTTTTTTCAAATATAGAAAAATGTGATGAAAAACTTAGGTTCTTATAACAACAAGTGCATTCATAGTCTTTAACTATGTTTATCTAATGGAGAGCTACAAGCTATGGCCCTTTAAGTCTCAAGTAAGTCCACACAATCACACACAAACAACTTCAGTGAACACTATTAACCTTTCAATTTTTTTTTAATTAGCAGCAATCCAGGGTAAATCTAGAAGCTAGAATTGAAACAGGGTCGACCTCCTTCTCAGTCCTTTCAGCTGTCATGTCTCCATTTACGGTAACAGAACCGATTGCAAGTGAACTACCATTCCATACCAGCCGGTGGCAGTAGTGAACCACTTTCACTGTTTGTCAACCATCATTAAGTAAAACAGGAAGAAGACGGTAAAGAACTAAAAGAAGATAAACAAACTAAAATGATGAGATAAACATTGAAGGAGCTAAGATGGTTGCTACATTTTGTTTGGTGTTTGTATAATGCATAATGAATGAGAAGAGAGAACTCGTACACAAAGGAGGGATTAGATGGCAGAATGACGTCATTTCTTGCCCACGGCATATTCAGTCAGCACAGAGTCAACACTAACCACATCCTGCACATTTTTCAGGGCCGCTCTGAGTTCCTATCCTATGACAGGTATGTATTTTGGATTTATCATTTATTTATTTATTTTTAAACAAGGTCATTCCTGGTAATGGAGACATGCATCAATGCTTTCAGCCCCATAAAACCACCCCAGAACCTTGCTAGTGAAACCGCACAGTGTTAACATCTCAAGACTATTGGTCTTAACTGAAGAAAACTTTTTAAAAAAAAATGTGTCTTTGGAGAGTCACAATAAAATAGTCCATTGACACATTAATGCATATAGGTAGGACAACTCACTGAAACTCTCCATAAAATTACTTCATGTTATGGTCGATGTGCACTGAATCTCTCTCTCTCTGTTTGTGTGTCTCTATAAATCAGTGACTCACTGTAATAAATACAAAAGCAAATACAAGTCCAGAAAGAGGTGTTTTCATTGTCTATTTCTAACTCTTCTAAAAGTGTTCCAGTTATTTGACAACACACTGCACTTGCTCATCTAATTTAAGAATGTATGGTCTAAATGCACAGAGCAACAGTAACAAAAAGATGTTTTTCATGTACAACAGTTTAATAAAAACAAAAGGAGAGCATTGATACATTTTTTTCCCCAGTGATATTAAAACACTGCACTCATTCAAAGGAATCCTAACTGGAATTAAAGGTAAGGTGAGCAATTCTACTAATTTTCTAATCCAGAACACTTCTTGTCACATTCAGTGTGTGTCTGTGTGTGTGTGGGTGTGTATTAACATTTTTTATGTGTATATATGTTTCTGCATGTAGAAAGGGTAAACCAGTGTTGCAGTCTGTAGGTGTCTGGTTAGTCCATATACTGTACTTGCGCTTAAAGCTTATTTAACTATTTTATAGTATCTTATAGTTTCTATATTGATATATACTGCATCATCTAAAAGACAGCAAGATTTTTTTGAGAATCTTAAAAGTAAAGAGAACAAGCTTCCATTTCAGCTTTTCCCTGTTCGGGGTTGCCACAGTGGGGTGATCTGCATTGGAAGATTGGCTCAAGTTTTACACCAGATGCCCCTCCTGCCACAAACAGTATTTGAACCTGGGCTGTCCCATATGGTGGGCAACAGCACTACCACTAAGCCACTGGGCAGATCCCTAAAAGTACGAGAACTGTGTCAAACAAATTAGATCATTATTTTACTGGGTCACTTATTAGTTGAGAAAAGTAATTCAAAATTGCATATCTCTGGGTGGCAGAAGCATGAAGATCGTTGCCTTCTATATCTTGTGTTAGCTGTAGGTGGTGTAGTTAAGCCACTTTCTGCTAAAAAAGCAACTAAATAGTTCCAAAAACTACAAATTAGCATTTAGCTTGTATGTTTTCACACAACAACTGTTGATTTTTGGATGTTGGATAAGGAAATATCTATAGGATTATGGATTTGATTATGGATTTGGCCATTCTAAAATAACCTTTAACTTATCCTTTTTAAGAGAGATACTCTGTCATTTCTCTTTAGAAATAATTGGTGTATCTTTGGTACATATCTCTCTTTAACTTCAGAATTCAACAGACTTGAGTTTATTCGCTGTTAAGGGAATCACTGCATCCCCAAGACCTCCGCTGTGTGACACACTTCAAATTGAGTTAAGACAAATTTTATACTCACATTTTTTCCTCAAAAGGTTTTTTTTTTTTTTTACAGTTATTAAAATTGCAGCACTTTCCATCCAGCGCGCTCTTCGACCAGTCTCTGGTGGGTACACTACACTGGCTGTCGCACCCACCTTATTCTGTCTTGCGTGCAGTAACACACCCATCTCATTCACTATTACACATGGGTCACACTCATTCGATCTGGCACATGAGGGCCACATATGTATGTGCCCCTGACATGTATGCACCCCCTGTGCTCGGTCACGGAAATGTGGGCTACACTCATGTTGTCGGGTGTGTGCACTACACTTGCTACACTTGTTTGGGAGCATGTGAAACCCTCTCATTCAGTCACAAGTGTGGGCCATATACACACTTGTTCCAAACCATGACATTACCATCACAATGTTTGACACAGTGGTTGCTTTAGCCAAAAGCAGTTTTACTTTAACTTTACATAATTTACAATGACAATGTAATTGGCCAGCTAACATTTTAATAATTTATTAATCAAAAATGAATTATCTATTGTTTAGGCGTACCTTTGATACCCTTTTCATTAACTCTTCAAGTAGGTTTTAGGAAACATAACTGTTAAACCATAATTTATTGTAACCACTCCAAAATAAGACAGCAGATCACTGTTTCCTGTTTCTTTAGTTTGACCAGTAGTGACTGATCAGTTCAAGAATGAAACAACCAAAGTGCTGATAAAATTTTAACAGAGCATCAAGTCAATATGTGTCAAGGAAATGACAGCAATGAGGCCAAGCAGGATAGCTGTATTGTCTGGGAGTTGAAGATACCAAGGCTGAGGAAACAAACTTTAAAATCTTTTGCAGTACCTGTAAAAAAAAAAAAACTAATGTGAGCAATGGATTTCTGTTGGGATGCATGAATTGGACATTGAAAGTTTCACGATCATCAACAAGAATATAGCAAAACCGGAAAAACAATGACGGGGCGGTGGATTCATGAAAATATAAGAAACAGAGACAAAAAAGTTTTTAATTTTTTTCAAATTTTTTACTGATATACCTTGCTCTTGCAGTGACCCTCGTCAACCTCTCTCCTGGTAATAGTATGTATTATGTACAAGTATTCAGCAGTCAAATTTGGGGGTTCTTAATATCTACTTTTAAGATGAAAAAATCTGATGTTTTTTGACAAATTTATGATCAAATAAACAAAATTCTAAAGTGATGAGTGTTCAGACCTTCTAGCCATCCACGACATGACTGAAAATTTAGAAAATAATTGATATACAGAGATGGAACGAGCAATTAATTCTGAACGTAGTTTAGCTCTGTTAAACTATTGATAAAACAGAAATTATTTCAGGTGAGCACAAACAATACATTTCCCCTTATCCACTCCCTTTATTTTCTAAATTATTGAAAGTCCTCTCACTTCTCTTTGATTGCTCCGTGTCCAAAAGCTCCCATTTCCCTTTGATTCTGCACCTGCACATGCTGATCCACACTCTGGTCCCCTGTCTCATTCTTTCACTCACATGCTGTCACTTAGCATTGCAGCCCATGATGGAGCATCCCATCATGCCCTCTACACATTCAGCACTTTTATTCATTCACACATTCCTTTCAATCTCTCAGTCTCTCTAGAGCTCTCTCTGCGTTATTTAGATCTGCTTTTATGAATGTGATGTCAAAGATAGAAAAGAAATACTGTGCATGTCCAACCTAGGTGCAAAAGCATCGACAAGTGCACACAGTTTCGTAATAGTGTTGCGTGGTAACAAATGCAGAATGCTACACCCAGCTAATCCATCTTGTGTTTCAGTTGAACAAAACATATTGGTATGGGTCAAAACTTGTTTTTTCTTCACTCTTTTGATGAGATAAACAATCATCCTACTGCTTCCTCCTCCTTACCCTTTCTCTTGGTGACATCACCTCCCTGCATTAAAAGTGACACCCTTGTTAATCCACAATCAGTCTGCCACCTCATCTCCTGAACACACCAATCCACAGACCTGACCCAGGAGAGCTCATGAATAGCTAATGGGAAAGACACGACAACATTCTGATTCACAGAAAATGAACCTTACAGCATCACCCCCCGTTGTGGTAACCGGTCGGGATGGGTGGAGACTGACTGAATATAAAGGGTGAGAGAGTAGAGCTATATGTGCCTGGGAGAGTAAATGAGAGAGAGTGGATAAAAGATAAGCAATTTATTAATGTGTACAAGAAAGAGTGGAAGAGGAATGGAAAATATTCAAAGTTGTTGGACCCCTCCTTGCACTGCCACCTTATTGTGGTGGAGGGCTTGTGTGCCCGAATGATCCCAGGAGCTATGTTGTTGGGGGCAACAGCCCCTGGAAGAGTCTCCTAAGGCAAATTGGTCCTGGGGGACTGGCCAGACTAAGAACGATTATAGACAGACATGGAG
The DNA here is from genome assembly GCA_018398805.1 of Hirundichthys speculiger. Classification (NCBI taxonomy): domain Eukaryota; kingdom Metazoa; phylum Chordata; class Actinopteri; order Beloniformes; family Exocoetidae; genus Hirundichthys; species Hirundichthys speculiger. Next base: position 2,204,921 of record JAGFBZ010000044.1, read on the forward strand.
AGGAAAGAAAAAGGAGCCACACTTCCCCCATCTGGACACAGGTCAGTGGGGCCCATCCTGGAGGGATACTCAGGTGAAGAGAGGAGCTGAGCTTTCAACCAATCAATATCTGGTGTTGAGTTGAATCAGGTGGCAAGAAAAGATGCCAGACAGTGCAGGCAAGCCCAAACGCATAGTGAAGGTGTGCTGGGAACATCTGGCAGAGGAACCTGTCAGATGGATCTGTTGACTCTAGAGCTCCAGCACACTCTGATTCCTGCTTGACAATGTCATGTGCCCCCTTTTACAGAGGGTAGTGTTAGAAGGAGATGGGGGGCTGTGACTGCAAGTTGTCAGTGCCTGCCATGGGAGCAAACCCTGAATCCTACAACACCGTGACCCTGGAGTCACCCCAGGTGAAGGAGGCCATCAAGCTGAAGGAGGAGTCCCACAGGACTTGGCTAAAATCTGTAGCAGCTGATAGATACTGATAGGCCAAACAGGCTGCAGCCTTATTAGGCGTGCACAATAATTATCGGCCCGATAACATATATATTTTTGTCAACACGGCAGTGCCTTGCTCCCCCTGAGCCTTGAATGGGGAGCAGTGAATGTTATGTTAAAATGACGTCAGCATAATCAGAAAAATGATTCCTCCGTAAGTAAAATCAAGAATACCCGCTCATGCCAGAGAACAGCTTGTTAACTTGGAAATAATTTTGGTAGTTGCTGACTTGAATTGATACTTGCAGTATTTTCCGACATGTTACACATAAAAAATAGAAAAAATAGAAAAGACTGAAAGAACGACTAGCAGACAAGGGAACAGAGGAATTTATGTTACACCTTGAACGCAGCATGCAGCAGAGCGTGCTGATGACAAACAAATCGATTGTATGGAACTTCTTAAAAGTTTCCCAAGAAAAAAGTTTGCTGGTTATTTGTGACAAATGTTCCAAGCGAATTCCACGAGGAGGGAAATATAGCACAAGCTTTAATACGTCAAACCCAATCAGCCATCTGAAACATAACCATCACTTTTGAAAGTTTAGAAATTGTGCTAACATGAGCTAACGCTAATGTGAGCAAGCCAGCAGAAAAGAATTCACCGGGACTTACACACATCAGTGAGGCTTTTGAAAAATCCAAGAAATTTGCCAAACATGACCCACAGGCAAAAGTGAAATTGGTAGAAGGTAGAAATGTTTGTATCTAACTTGCACCTTGCACCTTATTTAAGTTGATGTGAGATAGCAAATAGGTTTGTTTGATAGCTTTATGAAAATGTTTGAGAGGCTTCCCGATAGGTTTTCATTGGAAAAAAAAAAATCTGTTCATTTAAAGAGTCAAAACTATTTTTGATTTTGTTCATAGTATTGATGTAATGATCTTGGGTATATGTGTGCATTATCAGTATTGGTACCAGCCTTTAGGAGCTAAAAGTTATTGGTTATCAGCTTAAAAAAAAACAGTTATCGTGCATCCCTAGCCTCTATGGTTTTAGGTTAATTGGGAGCACCTTGTTACTGTAACTGTGCTCCATATTCTTTACTTTCCTGTGGTTTGTTGTGCTGTTTTGCCCCCCTTTTTTTTTCTGTGTATTTGCAGGCCAGAGTTTCCTGGGTTGCATGCTGACTTGCAGTTCTATTCTCTGTCCATCCCGGGGTTCTCCTCTACCTGTGTTTGGGGTGCCGACTGGTGTGGTGATCGGTGACCTGGTCCTCTGGCAATCTTATCTCAGTGCTGCTACCTCCATCTGTTTATGTTTATATGGTATTTATATTTAGTCATTTGTGTGCTCTCCTCTCTCTGTCCTCCATCCTCTCTCTGTCCTGTCTCCCCTCTTTTCTTTCTTTACCCGGCTGGCCTTCGGCAGGAAGGTCCCCCCATATGAGCCAGGTCCTGCTCAAGGTTTCTTCCTCTTAAAGTGGAGTATTTCCTTGCCACTGTTTGGCGTATAGGTTTTTTTTTTCTCCCTCAGTGAGAGTTCTTAACCTGCTACTAACCTTGTTTAGAATTCAATGTTATTTTTAGTTAATGATATTTACTCGGGGGTCATGCTCTGGGTCTCTGTAAAGAGCCTAGAGACAATTGTCATTGTAACAGATGCTATACAAGTAAAATTGAATTGAATTTAATTGAATTAAAAGGTCAAAAAGAATTAGGCTGACCCTCAAAAATGTAATTGCATTTATCTCAAATATTAAAAAACATAAAAAGAAAATAAATGACCTGAGATCTGAAAGTAAACCCCTCCAAGAAAATTCAATCTACATACCAGCAAAGTATAACATTAGATTAACACAACTAGCATGGCCTTGTGGGTGCATCTGTCACTCCTCACACAGCTTCAGAGCAGTTATTTGTTTTGAAAAGGTTGCTTCTTAAGCACTGTAATTTATTATTAAAGCTACTTTCAATGCAACATATCTCATGCAGAAAATATAATAGCACAAACTTTTATCATGATGAATTTACACTGCAATAAATGATTTATACACCACAGTAAGATACCAAATCACTGTCGCAATGTGAGATGCATAGCACTCAAATTCAAACAGGAAAACATTGCAGTAAAATTACTAGAGGTCATTTATTTAATTCCTTAGAAAATAACATGTAAAACAATTCCTTTAAAGATCCCCTTGTTATCTATAGAAGCATGTGATTTATGCAAAAGAAAAAAATGAAATAAAAGACAAAGTTGTTGATCACTTTTATCACATTTCTCTTTCCTCATCTTTTAAGATGTACTGATACAAGGGCTACATACTTGATCATATATATTTATTTTATCTCACTTGGTGTGTCATTTGGTCATTTGATCTATTTTGATATATCTAAGAGGCAAGATGTAAAAATGGAGAAGCAGAAACCCAAATTAACAGAAAATTCCTGATATAAAGCAAAAGTAATATTACCTGACCTGACTCTTGGCAGTGCACTGCCTTCTCTGTCTAATAAAAGACTGTGTATTTTGCTTTTCACAAAGGAGTGGCCTATTTTCCACACAGGTCAAACATGACCACAGGAAATGTTTTATACACAACATCCCATGTTATAAATGTGGAATGAAAAGGTGAAAAATACATTTAGAGCAAAGTCAGGCAGTCCTATTCCTCCTGACTATAAAGTCTTGATGTGAAGAGATAGCAACGGTGCAGAGCTCAAAGTTTTAGCAAACCATCATGTCTCCTGGGACCTGTTCAACAGACAGCAGCATACACAGCAGGTATGTCACTGTTCCTGGAGCTACGTAGACACGAAAGGCATACATTGGTGACAGAGACAACATTTTCACTCTGCACAAGAAGCAGACTAATGCAGAAACCCCTAAGGGTTTTATTTTCCTTAGTAGGAATCACAAAAATTCCACCCTCTATTCTCCTGCTTACAGACATCAGGCTGAAGAGAGACAAAGTAATCTATGTATTTGTATTCATGAACCCACATTTAAAACCCATTGGTCGTTCTTATTAACATATAATATGGTGAAATTAATAAACCAAAGCAAATTTGGAGCTGGGTCATCATGTGGTTATATCACATTTGAGTTTGGTTCACTGAGCAGTTTTCTCTTAGATGTGAACTGCTGTGGCCCAGCACGTTCTACTCACAGGCCCATATAAAAAAAATAATTAAAAAAAAAAGTGTTCCAAGTACAATAAATCCCAACTTGTCCTTTGATAGAATATAAATACCTTGGAAAGAAGGTCTACCAACACTGGTGTGTCTGGGAAAATGAGAAATGGAAGCTGAATGGAAGATAAAAAGTGTTCTATGCAAGAGCAGACAAGGGGTGCCAGGTAACTCTGCTGCATGATCTGGCTTCTCATGAACATATTTAGGATCCTATGAAATCCGCGATCACGGAATTGTGGAACTGGAGATTAAAAACGGAATTCACTTTAAATGCGCAATATAACAGAACTGAACGGCAATTTGCGTAAAAGTTGTTTTTTTTTTTTTCTCCCAGACTAAAAGGAACTTTCGTTTCGAAAAAATGTTTCAAGAGGGGTCACTAAAAGGTGGGGACACTATAGCTTCTCTGCCCCCTCCTGCCCCCGCTTTCCTCATTAACAAAAAAATAAAATAAAATAAATCGTCGAAGCAGCCACCTGAGAAACTGGCAAAGAAGCAAAGGAACTAGCAGGTACTAGCCCAGGTACAGGGCAGAGCAGTTTCTCCATGATTATTATGTGTCTGGCGATTCAATGTTCTGCAAGTTTAGCCAGCACACGGTTGGATGGACACGAAAAGATATGTGCGAGGATCACTTCCATCTATCCATTAGCTCCCGCTTGGTCCAGAGTCGGGTTGTGGAGGCAGCAGCTTCAGCAGAAAGGCCCAGACCTCCCTCCCCCGGCCGCTTCTACCAGACCAGCTGAGAGATATAATCTCTCCATCGTGTCCTGGGTCTGCCCCGTGGTCTTCGAACGAGGATCACTTAACAAGTGAAAAGCGCAATCGTAAAAAGGCGAGAGTCACTCACTAAGCTAAACACAAAGAGGCTGACAATTATTTATTTAAACAGCGATGTCTAATAGCTGGAACTCCTAAAGGAAAAACACACACTGACAAACACTCATACACACAACCAGTGTTCAGTGCTTTGGATTTCATAGTATCTACATCAGCTATAGTAAATATAGTTTTTTCTGTTATCAGACACGTAGTTTGTCATGACACACCTGAAAAATATCAGGTACATCATGACAAACTATGTGTCTGATAACAGAAGAAATAAAACAAGCTAAAACGATTCCTTTACTGCTGTTGCGATTTCTTTCTTTCTTTCTTTCCCCTGCAGGTTTTTACCACCTACCTGTATTCTAAACTAAAAGTATAAAAACATTCAAGTTTTCAGTTATAATTGCATAAATTGTCTATATTTCATTACTTTATATACTTTCTTGGGGTTAAATTAGCATAACATGCTTAAAACGGAATTCTCAAAAATTAAAAACTCAAAAACACCAAAAATGAAAAAAAATAAAACAGAATTTGAGAAAAAATAAAACGGATTTCATAGGACCCTACATATTGAATCTGGACCAGCTGCAATGAGGGCATATACCCTGTATGTCATCATTGTAGCTACTCCATTCCAGTATGTGATCATTCACTATATGTGGAGAGAAAAAAAAAAGGTTATTTTTGTTACTTTGCATCACATCAATAAATGGAAGGTCAGAGAGTTATTGCTTTATACATTTGAATTTGGCAGAACATTACCCAAAATTGCCCAAAAGATAGATGGAGCAGTTGTAAGCTATACAACAAAAAAGCAATCTAAATGCGTTTACCAATACATATGATAATTGTGTGTCACAGTTTAGTTCTAAGACAGAGCTTTCTATATGCAGCCTTACAAAAATAGACCAATGAACAGCAAGCAATCTGCAACAGTATTCCTTCATTTCACAAATGACACAATCAGGATAACAAGAGCAAGAATCAATAATGTTACCCATTCATATATATGCTTTTTTAAAATAAAAAAAAAAAAAAAAGCATAATATGATATCAAAAAATATATCATGCCAGTGTAGGAGGGCCTCCTGTGGGCAGCATTAGAAGGCCCACACTGCTGTGACCTCCACTCAGCAGCTCCTTGAGCACCAATATCCAAAGCCCACCCCTTGGGAGAGCCCAGCGGAGACAGGTAATAAGCTGCAATCTTACTGTGAATGCTAGAGTGCAGGCAAGACAAAGATAGATGGTATAGTAGAAATACATCTCACAAACACACTCAACCATGTACAAACACAAACACACAAATACACTAAAATGCCTGCACAGGACACACAAGTACACTTTATAAAAGTTGTGCTGTGAGAATCTATTGTTTACCCCACCCGAATTAGGAACATTCACCATTGTTAAACTGAAATACAGTATTAGCTTTGATTTCATTCTCTTCCTAATGTGTGTTTACTGGCATCTCCACACATTTCTTTAAGTCTCATTGAGCTGATACTTCTCGGTTCTTTGCTCTGACTCCCGTCTTTGACCTTTTAGACCGCTTTCAATCAGGTCCTCAAAGTCTAGTCTGCTTGACAGACGGAGGCATTTATTGGTGTCTGTCTCCCTCGCTCTCTCTCACTCACACACACACACACACACACACAGACAAGCATGCACAAAAGCACCCAAAGACAGGTTTTGTCTCCAGTTGACAGGGTTTTATATCTGCCACAACACCCAGCTGCCAGCACTCACAATCCCTCTCCCTGCAACCCCATGACCACGCCATAACGAGAGACGGGACAGTCTGCTCTTTGACAGCTCCGCTCATACGATAACACACACAAACGCACAGATGCACACTGACACGGACCCACAAAAAAGCAGACATACTCACTGTTCGAACATAAAATGATAGAGGGGATTCCATTTAATGAGTGCCCGTGTCATGTTCACGTGTGTTTGCATATCCAACAAAAACCCTGCTGCACTTGAGAGTGTGTGTCTGTGTATGTTTGCGTGTGTGGCAGCTGCTAAACTAAAGGCTTTGTAAAATTCTTGTTCATCATAACTGTGATGTTCTAGCCTGAGGGCTTCATAGCGTAAAGCAATTTCCCTTTCGTTACACCAGGCGTATATTAACCTCCAGTAACCATCAAACACACAAATACTGACACAGATACACACACACACATGCACTGCTCTCTTGAACTTTATCTCTCATGTCAAGTGTAGCAGGGACTATTCTCGTGAGTAAGTACTTTATTATACAACCATGTACTTTCTTATCAGTGGGCTGGTTTCAATGTCGATTCTGTGACAGCTCTTAATAGTTAGTGAAAGCAAAATCAGGCAGACACCAAAGGTGTTTAAAGGTATTTTTAAACCACCTGCGCGGGTTGTAACCTCTGCCTCTTGTGCTATAGCCCTCTCAGTTGTCAAATGACAGCTGAAGACCAGGAATGCTGCTGAACTAGGGCTGCAGTGCATAGGTTACGGTGGAGGTTGTTGCCTGGGAATTCTTATATACTGTCACAATCTAAAAATAACATGCACCATGCTATTAACAAGTAATAAAGTAAATAAGTTTAAAGAAAAGCATTAAGAAAGGGAATGGAACAGTCTTCTAATGCCTATACATTTTGTTTAATTTACATGTGCAAAGCAGTTCCTCTGATACTGACAGTTTTCTGTTAGAGAAATGCCAATTCTTGCTACCACTCACCACGCAGCCATGGGTTCTGGTTTTGTAAGGCTCTTAATATAGTGTTAATAATAAAACTTTTACTCTTCCCAACTCGTGTTCAGTTTCCATCTTATGTTTTGGCTAAATAAATTGGATTGTAACATAAATTGGTGCTGTCAGATGGGTCTATTGACAAGAAGGTTATTTGTATTTATTATCACTGTGAATTTGAGTTACCACTGAAGGACGCGGTTAAAGTTAGTTTCACATCTGACATTCGCTTGTTTTTTTTCTCTTTAAACTTTAATAGCACCGATTTCATCCAGGTTGGTATCATTTTGTAGATATAAGTATGCCAGACATTTCACAAGTGTCATCAACCCTCCAAGCTCAGAGAGTGTGGCAAAAACTCTAAGGAACAGCACTGAATGTCCTTCTGAGTACCTCCCTGCTGCCGTGGAGCTTAGGGACTGTCAGCAAATTACTGCGGTCAATCAGCACCCCAACAAAATACACTAAGCAGCATGATGAATTAAGCCCCTAAAAAGAAACACAGCATTGATGGACTTCTGGCTTTCAAACTTAAGGCTTAAAAAAAAATAAAGCAGAACTCCATGACCTGACAGCCCTAATTTATAATATGTATATATATATATATATATATATATATATATATATATATATATATATATATATAGATATATATATATATATATATATATATATATATATTAGGGATGAAACGGTACTCTGTAAAATACCAAACTGTTTGGTACGACCTGCACGGGACAATGCGCTTTTTATGTCCCGCGGTATTTATGTTCCAATAACTTTGCACTGGACTTGCATGTGAGCGTGCGTATCTTTTAGGCAACACCGCCACTGCATGTCAATGTCCACTCGCCTCCGCTCACTCACGCTGACCAGCCTATCACACTTTGGCCTGATGGCTGGAGGTCATGAACACAGAAAAAGAAAAAAAAAAAAACAAGCAGGCATGGCCAGCGGTAGCGGAGAAATTAGGGAAAAACTTTTTTTAATCACTGGTGTGGAAGCATTTTGGTTTTGCTGTTGAATTTTTTTTTTTTAAATATAATAATACTTGGATCGGTAGTCGGTATCGGCCTATACACACAACTCAAGAATTGGAAATCTGTATCAGGAGGGAAAAAAGTGGTATCGGAACATCGCTACTTGCAATCGATTAAAATCAGAAATCACCAAGTCAGACTTTTAAGAAAATTAAAATCTGGAATAATCTAAGAAAATTAATATTGCTGCAACTCAGCATTGGAAATAGACTGGGGTTTGGTGTGGTCTCAACACCTGTGGTTTTGGTACTGCTTTACCAGACTCAGGTAAAGCAATAATAACTGGCTTTCAGTACAATATACAAGAATTACAAGGAAAAGTGTAAATGTCCTACTCCAGCTTCCATATTGCAATGAATACATTTCATTCAAAATGAGAGGGTTTGGAGAGATGAGTTGAAAAAGAAAAACAGTATGAAACAAGAAAAAATACATTTTAATAAATTTCTTTTACACAACGTTATTAACAGATAAGATGTAATACAACTAGAGTGTCTGGGTCTGCCCTCTCAGTCAAATTATACTGAAGTCCCATCAGACAGTCAATTTAACCCTATCAGTATCAATATCCTTCATGTCTGGATAAACTCCAGGAGGAAAAAAAAGGGAAACATGAGAGAAAATTTAGCAGAGAGAAACTAATTTAAAAACATAACTTAAGGAGCTGAATCCAGAAAAAAACAAGATGAGGGAGAAAGTAAGAGTCAGAATTAAAGTGGGAGATACACATGCATAAGCAAAAAGATAATTAACACAGGACAAAAGTCAATTCACGTTTCAGATTGTGGGCATCCCCTTAGCAATATACAGGGCTTAAAGTAAAAAAAAAAATCCTGAGCCTGAACTTTTTTACGGGTGTGCAGTGGATCCAATGCATACACATTATTGGCAACGTTTTGGCATTGTGCTTGGTAATATACAAGACGGCCTACAATTTAAATGTGAATTTTAAAAGTAAAGGTTATCAAGTTATAAGTTAAAACATGTGGAACTCAGTAAGGCCAATTGATCTGATTCATTTAACAACCATTTCATTCAGTTAAGAGCAATTTGTACAAAAAAAAAAAAAAACATAAATTGCAACTGTTCCATCATTTTTGTTCAAAAAAATGGCAAATTAAGTTAAGGGAAATACATTCCATTGGGTCTTGAGTCATCTCCTCTAACATATTTGCAGAGGCAGTCATTAGATGTTATTTCTCTGGATGGATCATCATTAAAAAAGCAAACCATACATTCAGTATTTTCCCATGTTTTGGGTGGTTGCTTCATCAACATTCAGAGAAAACATCCATCCCTGGAGCTGATCAGACAGACGTTTCTTGAATCTGGAGCTATGTCACGAGTGTTCATATAACTTGCCTGAGTGGAAACAGACAGTTTTTTTAAGCGTTGTAAGCGTTTACAATCGGTCATCGGGGCCGCTACGTCCGCTGTGACTGGTGCTGCGGTTAAAAGGCTTATTGTGTGCCGGAGCCCACGGACAGCTGCATTATTCCCGGCATCTCCTTCGTGACGGTGAAGAGCTTTTTTTTAGACTAGCTTCTTGGAGCACAACACACAACATCACGTACCAGGCTTCCTTAGCTTCTGGTACCAGCTCCCAAACAGCTCTCCGTCCCCCACCCCTTTTCTTTGTCCAGGCCCAGCGCCACTTGAATTTTGCCTCCACTCCTCTGATTGTGGGAGAAAAAAATGCCGGCTCGTCTCGCCTGCGCTCAAGACCACTCAGAGATGACGTGTCTGAATCAGAGTCAAACGACAGACATCCAGCAGGGTGCCAGAATACTTTAAGCCCTGAATATAACACTTTTTTGTAGCATTTGCGTTTAGTACTGAATGAGCTGGTAATCTGAAAAAACAAGGTGCGAAATGATGCATGAAATGGTCGAGGGAAAGAAACTACATCCCAAACAAGCGTGGGAGTTCTGGGAATACATGGAGGACAGAAAGCACATGCTAGGGGTGGAGGACACAAAGCAAAGTGTGTCCAAACAAAGTCATTTTAAAGGGTTAAAACGAAATACTTCATTTTGAAGTCATCTCTCACAATTGTGTCCAAGCAGAGACAAAAATGCATGCGCCCGCTGGATTCAATCACAGAAGCTGCCATTACGCTGGCAACATGCAATGAATCATGGGATTGATGATGCACCCTTGCAAGAGGACAAGTAATTTCTACTGCCAGGGAGATGAGTGGAGGCAAAAAATGGATATAGAGACTGAGAGAAAGACAGAAAACGGGTAGAGGAGAGTTAACAGAATCTGTTGTATCATCTATGGGCCTGGAGTCTCCCCTTCCTCTCCTGCCCCTACTACTTCCCTCATCGACCCGCTAACAAGAACACAGAATCAAGAATGGTGAAAAAGACAAGTTATGGAAAAGAGTGGTGGATGAGGCTTATAGCAGTTGAGAGCTCCATACATCATTCACATTCCTTCTCCAACAGGATGTGTGTTTGATACATAGGGGATGCACAAACCTGAACTAAAAGAGGAACTCTCAATGTTCTCATTTTGGGACCAAGTCTTCCTTCTGGAGTGAGAGAAATGAAAATTCAAGACCACACCATGCAATCCTCTTACATATTCAGACCAATATCACCCAATTTCACACAACTAAAGGGGGGTGCACGCAAGCATGCACAAATCTGTTCACGCACATGCAAACTCCTTCATACCCACACACTGACACACAGAGTTGCGAAGAGTATTAAACCCTTTTTCCCTCAATCCCTGAGAGCAGACCTGTGCCTTCCTCTGTGGATTAGTGTGAGAGAAGAGAGGTGAGAATGATGGGAGAAAATGAATGAGGGAGACAGAGAAAGAAAGGGAAAAGACAACAGACAGAGGAACAGAAAAAAGAAGAATGATTGATGAAAGGCAAATGAATGAGCCAGAGACTGAAGTTCTAGGACAAGAAAAAACTAAAAGTTAAACAAGCAGCACAAAGAGATGTAATAGAATGTATGAAAACGCTAAGAAAAATGCCACCTGGTTAACTGATTGTGTAGATAATGTTAATTATCTATTTCATAAAGTAAGTATTTTGACCGTTTGATTTAATGCTCATTAAACGTTCCTGCATCCAGTCCTTAGACAGCTATATTAGTCCAAGTATTGATGGGGATTTCAACCTGATGTATTTAGCATTAATGTGCCATTTGATGCTCTGTACAAATGATGCCAACTTAGCCATTCTCCACAGAGATTTGTAAAAATGGAGAGCAGCACAAGGTCGTGCGCTAACAGCAGATGGTATGCTGCGACAAGCACTGTTAGCATTCTGCAGCTGTCCAAAAACTGTGAATGTTGGTTTTTGAGTCTTACCTGGACCACTGAACAGCCATTTTGCTACCTGCATTTGTGATTTTCACCAAGGGCAGTTGCACACAGATATAAACAGTGGAATTTCTATCAATGAACCCTGGTTTGTCTGCATACATAAGACTGTCTTTTCGTAAATTCAGAAACTCTGAAGATGAATGGTCCATTAAGAGGACAGTGACAAGCCACTTTTGCTTGATGATCAACAGCATTTATGCAAACCGGAGTGAGACAAGACACAGATGATGAAGGTGGAGGCACAAAATATGAAAGGACACCTTGAGAGAGAGCTTACAGAGTGGTTTTTCTGAAGCAAGCGTCCTGGAGATAGTGGGACAACAACTCAAGGAAAAGATTCTATGTTTGCATTGCAGGCTTTTAGTGCATTCTTTAACCTTAGAGCAACAATCTCTCCAGTACAAATTTTGACCAAAGAGAGAGGTGACCATACTGTGGTCTCACACATGAAAGAACCAGCAAGCACGGTTGAATGTGTTGTTGAATTTAGGACAGCTGGCATGTTGTCCCTATGGGGTATTTATATTCAGTCATAAGGATTAATTTTCCTGTCTGAGTTGACGAGTAGTTTAAATGTCCTAAACCTATTAGAAATGTCTGATTCACCATTTCAGTGGCATTTATCTCTCCCAAGTATCCCTTTCACTAAAAAGAAAAAAAAAGGAAAAAATATACTCCAAAAGCCAGTATCTCTCCATCCACACACCCACACACAATAAACAGCAAATAATGTAGCAGACGTTGAGAGCCATCTATTCTTGTCTCTGTCCAGTAATGTAGTGATCATGAATCCCACTCACTCTCTTCTGCCAAAGTAGCATACAATGTACTTCGAAATGCAAATCAGCACATTCAGTGACATGCGCATGGCAACACACACATACAGGTGTCTTTGTGTCCATGTACCAGCGCTCTGTATGTGGTCCAATAAAGATCAAGTCAGCATGAATACTGCTCACAGTGAAGGCTGCTATAATTTTCTTCAAACAGTTGGCACACCTACCAGCAAGCTGAAAACGTCAATATTAATAGCCATTAACATAATGACTGGAAAAAACTCAAGAAACCATCCCTAAAGCTCCACTAAATTTTCCATTAAAGATAGCTAATTACTGAGCAAACATCCATGCAAGAACTATCAGGATCTTTCAAAAAGCCCTAGTTGTTTTTGAGGATGCAGACGATGCCAAGCGATCTTTTTGCCAGTTAAGTTACAATCCTGTGAGCACTCTGGGCCAGAGCACTCCAATACCTTGGTGTCAAGATGCCACTTCAGGACATCTTCCACACAACAATCAGTACAGTCTGGGCTCATCAGAAAACTTTCACTGGCCTCTGGTAGACTTCATTTCCAAAGATATGGATTTTGTTTTTCTTCTTTTTCATAGCTATAATTTCAACAATCACACCACAATTCTTCTAAAACCACATACATCATTGGCAGGCCTGTATGAAATGGCAGTAGCTCAATATTATGGAATCATTTCTCAGATAGATTTATAGAGAAAGATAAATCCAATAGGATTTTTAAATTCAGAGCATGCAAAAAAGAATAGGTTGACAGATTTTGATTTTGATTTTTGTCTGTTTATAAGAAAAAACGAATTTGCATATTTTTAGTCAAAGCACTTTAGGTCCGCGAAAAGTTTCTTACATTCTAGGATTAGCAAATTTTTCACACAGACTTGACGTCAGCTCATGCATTGCAAACACAGTAGTTAACAGGTTTAGCATATATTCAATTGACAATCGTAGTTGACTGAGCTAAATCCAGAGAGTGGGGTTTAGAAATTATGAAGAAAATGCAAAATAGGTGCTTATCTTGTAACACAGTCTGTCAAAGTTTAGTATTTGTGATGCCGTGATTAGATTAGTGTATGTGATGTATAAGATACTTCATCTTCATGTGTTGCCATAAACATGGCGACAGGTAAACAAGGGGACGGGGGACTGAGTAACTTTACCTCTCTTGGGTAAACGCGGACTCAGCCTGTCAGAGAGCACTGACCGGACCTGGGACTAACTGTACCAATTCTGGCCCGAAGCCAGAGTCACATCTTGTGAATGGCCCAGAGACCCGATTCGGGTCGGGTCAGGACCTCGGGTTTTTGGGTTGTTCTGAAGACCTCTAATGTAAAGGTGTGGTAAGTGGTTTTTGGATGATGTTTCATCTGCTCATATTTGAAACCAAATATCAAAAAATACAGAAAGCTTGCACCTCCGTACCTCCTCCTTCCTTAAGTGCTCTTCAATGCTCCTCAAAAAAATGAAACAACCTCTCAAAGCCTCATCAAATGTCACCAAATGTGTTCTGAGTCGGAAATTGCATTAAATCCCTTACCCTACCTTTAAAGGGGGCATATTCCTTTTCAAATTTCTTCAAGAAATAAGGCAAAGTCATTCCACTGTTGATGGCAAGACTGACAAAACTGGAGCCGCACATTCTTAACACTAACACAGTTTTCATACAAATAAAAGCTGTAACTTGGAAAAAAAAAAAAAAAAAACTTCAGGAACAAATGTGTGTTTTGTGGAGGCCCTATTCATTTTAAATTAATTGATTAGTGGCCACTTAAATGCTGAAGAGCTGTACATCAAAAGTGCTGGAACATTTATGTCCTATTTCTGCATGAAATTTTCAATAGTTCCACTTCTTAATTTACCTCCGATCACATAATCACATAAGCACAAAACAAACACTTTGTACACAAAAACTTTCTAAAAGTGGTTAAAAATTAACCACAGTGGTCAATTTACACTTTTACACAAGAATCCTAATTCCAATCCTAACTCCAATATATGTAATTGCCCCTTTATCAAAACATCCATAACATCATGTTTTCATAACACACTAGTCCCCATTGCAACAAATAACAATGAAATTATGTTTTGAAAGCTCTGAAATTGGACAGTTCTTTATGAACTGCTGCATGTGTGTTAATAAATGGGGAAAGACTGGGCTGCTACATCAACTTGTACTTGGTGGGTGAGAGATGTACACTTATGGTGAAATACCTAATCACAATTACCCTGCTGATGTTTTGTGACCACAATTATCAATCATGTTTATGACTCTTGGGGAGGTACAGGACGGCACCTGCTCAGCCAGTTGAAAAGCAGAGCCACAAACTGAACAACATGTTTGATGAAAAGGACAGTAGGGACACATGTCACTTAATGACACAGAAACGCTGGCAGAACCACTCTATTTCAGCTGATGGCATACTAATACTTTATGGTTTTGTAAATTAGTTTATAGGCAGTTTATTTTCAGGGACAACACAAGCGTGCACAAGTCCTTGACATTTATTAGTATTTCCTTAAATTAGCACTAAAAGGAACTACAAGTAAAGTTCAACTCACCTGCAGTTATGGATGTGTCCAATGGCAGCAGAGCAAAACAGTGAAGCAGAGGAGAAAAATGAGACAAAAGAAGGGAGAAAATGAGACCAAATTATAAAAGTTTTATTCATATACTATTTGCACAAATATAAAGAAGAGCATATTGTGTTCTGAGCAGATTGAAAAAATGACACTGGGGATATTACACAAAATATCCCACACATTAAACATAATGACAAGCAAAATCAGCAAATACCTAAATGCAAGAGAATAAGTGTGCTTGGTCACTTAACCAGAAGCTTACAGGAACAAAACTGCATGGCCCATCGGCAACACAGAGGAGAGAGGAGGAAAGGAGAA
The DNA here is from genome assembly GCA_018398805.1 of Hirundichthys speculiger. NCBI lineage: Eukaryota > Metazoa > Chordata > Actinopteri > Beloniformes > Exocoetidae > Hirundichthys > Hirundichthys speculiger. The sequence goes on from JAGFBZ010000044.1 coordinate 2,220,191, forward strand.
GAAAGGAGACCTTGACCTTTAGGAACTCTGAATAAAGCATCAACCACTCCCCAAACGCAGATTTTACAAAATGAAAATTCCTTTTATAATGATTGAACTCTATTCTTATACAATGCAGCTAATACATCTTTGAACATTAAACCAGTACTTGCAGATTCTATCCTCCTCAATTTCCTCCTCCTGGGGAGCCATATGCTCAGATTCGATTAAATTATCAAAAAAAATTACCAAACAGAAACCTCTGTGTTATACTGCAGAAAATCTAAGACCAAAAACAAAGAGTCCTCCCTCCCTAAAACTAAACCAGTCATTCAACAAATTAAAGAGTGGAGTGCATCGGTGACAGCTGAGCCAAAGAACTTAAGAGTTTCCTCAACTTGAGAAATCACAGTGACTCCCTGGTCTATGGCCTACAGAGAGTGATTTTATCAATTCTGCGATATATATCTATAATTTATTTCCCCAGAGTGTATCGATTTTTCAGCCGCGGGTATCGATATTCTAACCTTCTTTCAAACCCCCTTTAAAAGTTTGCAAGCAACAATTTGCACTGTTTAAATAAATTAAACTATTTTTCTCAACACATCTTTTATTCATTTTGTCCAGCATTTGCAAGCTGCCTGTCAGCCATTTAATGTGTAATTGATGCTTTCAGTTCAGTTAATTCAAACAAAGTCATTGGAACACTCACAAGATGTCACCAAAATCACTTTGTCCCTTTAAAATCTTTCAGAAAATGATAAATGTATCGTAAGATGAATATTGATATATATCGTATCATGAACCGAATATTGTGTATCGTATCGCGAGATTAGTGTATCGCTACAGCCCTAATGGCCTATATGTGCCAAATGTCTATTTGCAGCCACGGCCCCTTACACCACCCTCCAATGGGGATTTACAGTGCGTTTTTCTGTGAGAGGCTTATACAGAGACCCCCAGCTCCCTCCAGGAGATGACCTGGATGCCAACGAACCAGAGTACCGCGATAGCAGAAAAATCATCACATAAATATAGTGCAAATCATTGGAATATTTAACTTTAAGATTATGTGAAAGATTATACAGATAAATAAAAGCCTGAACGCAAAAGTAACAGTTTATAATCTTATCTCTTTACACCCAAAACATACTAACTGGACACTATAAGCAAATCTACCAAGGAGAGGCAATTCCAGTTTGAGCATTTCATTTGTAATGAAAGGTGGTACGACCATACAACTGACACAGTGATGCATGCTGACGGCACAGAGAGGGGTGAGAAAATGAATAACCAATCACTCAATCTCATCCTCCTCTCAACATCCTGGTGAACTTATTGCTCCTACTGAGGAAAAAACAGAATGGTCTAATTCATCAGAGAGTCACACACAACAAAGTTATGGTCAATCAGGCAATCAGCAAATAAAATGTGTTCCACATGTATACCAAAGGTCAGCCATAACTTTGATCCCATGTTGTAGACAGTACAAGTACACCTTTACCAAGGAGGGCTGAAAAACTACACTGCCTGGCCAAAAAAGAAAGTCACCATCAAAAAAAAAAGGTCATTTACTCTAATATTTCATTGGACCACCTTTAGCTTTGATTACGGCACGCATTCGCTGTGGGATTGTTTCAATAAGCTTTTGCAATGTCACAAGATTTATTTCTATCAAGTGTTGAATTAATTTTTCATCAAGATCTTGAATTGATGATGGTAGATTCTGACCGCTGGGCAAAGCCTTCTCCAGCACGTCCCAAAGATTCTCAATGGGGTTAAGCTCTGGACTCTGTGGTGGCCAATCCATGTGTGAAAATGATGTCTATAAATTCTGCCATTGTCATCTTGGAATATGGCCGTGCCATCAGTGAAGAAAAAGAATCCATTGATGGAATAACCTGGTCATTCAGTATATTCAGGTAGTCAGCTGACCTTCTTTGAGCACATACTGTTGCTGAACCTGGACCTGACCAACTGCAGCAAGCCCCAGATCAGAACACTGCCCCCACAGGCTGGTACAGTAGACACTAGGCATGATGGATGCATCACTTTATCTGCCTCTCTTCTTACCCTGATGTGCCCATCACTGGAACAGGGTAAATCTGGACTCATCAGACCACATGACCTTCTTCCATTGCTCCAGAGTCCAATCTTTGTGCCCCCTAGCAAACTGAATCATTTTTTTCCGATTAACCTCACTGATTAGTGGTTTTCTTAAGGCTTCACAGCTGTTCAGTCCCAATCCCTTGAGTTCCCTTCACATTGTGCGTGTGGAAATGCTCTAAACGTTCAAACATAGCCCTGAGTACTGCTGTTGTTTTTCTTCGATTTGATCTCACTAAACGTTTAAGTGATCGCCAATCACGATCATTTTTTCCGGCCACATTTCCTCATCAAAGACGATGGGTCCCCACTATCCTTTCAGTTTTCAATAATGCGTTGGACAATTTTTAACCCAACTTTGGTAGTTTATGCAATCTCCTTAGATGTTTTTTCTGCTTGATGCATGCCAATGAGTTGACTATTCTCAAACAGACTAACATCTTTTCCACAACCACGGGATGTGTCTTTCAACGTGGTTGTTTAGGAAATGAGAAGGAACTCATTGCACCAGTTTGGGTTAAATAACTTGTTGCCGGCTGAAAGATAATCATCCATGCAGTAATTATCCAATACGAGGCTCGTACCTATTTGCTTAGTTAAATCCAGGAGGCAACCTTTTTTTTGGCCAAACAGTATTATTCACTCTCAGGCTTTCTTAAACCATCAATTACTATATTAAACAGCAGTTCACATTTTATGAAGACCAGACCAAAAGCTTAAAAAACCTTCACATTCTGACTCAGGCAAGCTCCCATTATGCATTAAAAAAATAGTTAGAAACCAGGAATAAAGTTTTTTTTTCTCGCATTTTGCCATCACTCATCATTCTTCTCCTTTTGCCATCTGAGATGCGAATGTGTTCTCTTTAGTTTTTGAGTTTTGAGTCTTGCAGTTAGTCAAAAGAGGAGACATCAAAGTACAGGTTTCACACCTACCAGAGATGCCTATAGACATTATCTTCTAGCTACACTCCAACACACTCAAATGTGCATCTCTCTTTTACACTCCTCAAAAAGAGAACGTGAAACAGAAAAAAAAAAAGAGTTGCTTTAGTAGACTTGGTATTCAAAGAGTAAAATAGGGAGTAAGCCTGTGTGAATGTTGTTGGTGAGTGGTAAAGGGTGCCAGATGCAGCTTTTGAGTTTCTCATTTAAGACTCTGTCTACTGGATATACAGTCTTGGCTAGGCAGTTTGTTACATTTTAGTTACATACCTCATATACAGAATCTGAGCTGAATATTAACACAAACAGTCTAATGCACTGAGACACATAACTTATTAAAAAAGGAAACAATTCAAGTCCAATGAGGGAATGTAAGGAAAAAAAACAGCATACCTGGAGAAAAATGAAAGACTCATCCTGACACAAAAATCAGTACCTCTGAAGGTACTAGAAATAAGAAATGCATATAGTTACTTCCCACAATGTAAAGGATCAAAGAAAAAACATCACTGGATACTGCTGCTCAAAAAAAAAAAAAAAAAAGGCAGGATTATTACTCACCACGCCCTGTACTTTGATATTGCAATTGTGAGCAAATTAGCATATGTTTGGCCATTGGTTGAGATCAATGAGAAACATGAAGTCAAGGCTGTGTAGTGCAAAGCCTTCCATCATCAATCATGGAGGCCAGAGGCCCTGCTAACAGAACAAAGTGTCAAATGCATTGCTGTTTAATAGTAGACTGTGTTGCTGCCAAGCTGGCTCTGACCTTTCATCTACCCGCTCCGTTTACATCATGCTCCTTTGTTCTGTTCAGATGATGTTTTCTGTGGTGCGTTAAATAGGAAGTGCAAATGATTTGGTATAAACTCCCAAATATTATCTAAAATGGAATTGTGGTTTTAAATTGTAGTAACATCTAACTTATTTGGCAGCCTAAATGTGTGTTTGGAATGCAAAGAAATGAGGCATGAATAGATGTGAATTTCTGATTGCAGTTTATTTTGTAGAGAAAAAATATAAGAACAAGTATTGTGTCTTCCCTTATTTTTTTTTTTTAATGTTTGTTATATTTGGTACTACTGGTAAAATAAAAAAGTAAAATTAAAATAATTAGGGGTGCACGATAATTATCGACCCGATAACTATCGGGCCAATAACAGGAAATGATGACGTCATCTCGATAAGTCCGATATCATGACGAAAAGCCCCGATAATTTTTTTCTTTTCAACAAACAGCAATGATAATGCTTTCCTTGAGGAAAACAGTGAAATACAAATGTTCACTGTTAAAAAACTTGGACAGATGCTGTGAGAAGTTATACATATATCAAACAGATTATTATGTCATTTTACTTTGACTGTGATTTAAGAACTCAGCCTAAATCATCTATTTCTCTGCATTCCCTGGGGTGCAGCCTATTTGGTCATCCCCTCCTCCTGCTCCACTCACTTTTCTGTCACTGGCTACCTTCCTTTTGTTTGCACAGGCAAGTGTTTTTTTTTTTTTTTTTTTTTTTTAATTTTCGTTTGTTTTGTCTTGGCATTTGTTTGGTTGGTTGCTTTGTTTGTTTTTGTTTTGGAATCTCCAGGTACTTTTATTTTAATTCACTTCAATTCAAAAATACCTTATTAATCCCCGAAGGGAATTTCATTATTTACTGCTTTATCGGTCATATACCTCTTGAAATCACAGTATACAGCATAAAGAAATGGGTATATTACAGTTCAAGTCCATTTTGAACCTTTGAAAGTCAGGAAAAGCATAATATGGGACCAAAAGAGATTACAAAAGAACCAAGCTTAACACACGGCACATTGACAGTGATGGTTGAGCTTGCAATTGCTTCATGTTCCAATTTTACAAAAGTAAAGTGAATTTGTATTTTTTGATTGAAAATATATATTTCCATCCTTGTTTTGGCCTCTCAGCTGTCTCTCCCTCTATGTTGTGTGTAATATTTTGGGGAGTATAAAGCTAAAAGTATCTAAATATGGCATTTATCAGTTGAATTTGTTATTTCGATCCCCCAAGAAGACTGTTTAAAAATGTAGCTGATAATGCCTTTATTCCAAGAAATAAATGTGAAAGATTCAAAGGTACTAAATCTTGGATATCCTATCCAAGATATCCTATCCTAAATCATATTTCTCTTTTCTTTGCTCTATATTTCAAATGTCTTTTAATGCCTCAAGTACTGCCTTTATGGGTGTATATTACTTATATCTTTAATTAAGGGTGCATTATTTCAAACTCAGCAGGTTTTTTATTTTGTTTGTTTGTTTAAAACCTCAAATAGTGTACAGCTTTCCTTTAAAACTCTGCTTTCACACTTAGAGCCTCTGAATGCATGTATTTGTGCTCCATTTAACTTTTATTCAGTTCATAAACTGATATGCAGCTAACAGAAGCAATTGTCTGATTAACCTAATTGAACTGAAATTGGCAATAATGATCTAAACTGCATACCAATGGACTTGAACTAATGACAAATTTTAATCATAATATTTAACCTGGATTACTGGCTACCTGACAAACAAAACAGCTTGTGAGACTGAATGGTTGTGTGCCTGAGCGGGTGGTCAGTAGCACAGGAGTACCACAGGGAACTGTACTCTCACCATTCCTCTTCACTCTGTACACATCAGACTGTGATATGCCGAAATACTCAGATGACTTAGATAGCAAGAGACAGACAAGAGTACAGAGAACTGGTGGACCACTTTGTGGCATGTTGTGGGAACAGTCATTTTGAATGTAAGGACCTGCTGCAGGAATCCTCTTATCAGAATCACATGAACCTTCACCCAGTCCTAACTAAGCCCCCACAGCTCCGCATCTGGGCCATAAATCGAAGTGATCCTTCTCCACCAAGACAAAATTCCAACCGAGAACTATCGGACCTTTTTAACACAAACAACCAAGGAGCAGACCCAAAAATCGTGAATAAACGATGACAACTTTAATCTAAAAACTTTTTTTTGCATCCATTAATTCTTCACTTTGTCAAGTCAGGAATGCAGCTGAAGGCAGGACAATGATGACTGAAAACATTAATTGCCTTTATTGACTGGGCAGGGCAATAAAACTGCCAGTTTGACAAATTCCAGGAAAAACATGCATCACCGAGCCCGAAGGAAGACACAACAGTGCCAACGTGCGGCCGGACAAGGGCATGGAACCAGGCTCAACAACCACCGGATTGCCAAAGGAATTAGCTTTCTTGTAAACAGGGAAAATAACTGTGAATAAAAACAATAATGACAAAACAAACAAAAAGAAAGAAAAACTTTGTCAATTTGAGTTTGAAGTGTTTTATTGTTGTTTTTAAGAGTGTGTTTAACAGTATCCTCCCTCCTGACAGTATTTTCGAATGGAATGTAAAGGTTTATTGCGCTGTGACCGAAACGAATCGGAAACCAGTCCTGAATAACAACTGTCCCTAACAGTACATCTATTGGTCAGTTTTGGTGGTTCGGGGCTGGACCGAGGTTATAAAATAACATTCTTCTTTCTTCTCTTTCTTTTGCCGTTGTTATCTCTCTGCTCTTACCCCCCCCCCCTCCTTATCTTCTGCTCCGTCATGTCCCTCATGCCGTCTCTCGTTTGTTCTCCTTCTTGTTTTTTTTTTTTTTAATTTTTATTTCGCGCTCTGGGTATCTTCGGGTACTAAATGTTTTGAAATTTTAATTGCTCCCTCTCTCGTTCAGTTTTGACCTTAATTCACGAACGGCCACTCATTTATTTATTTATTTAATTTGTTCAATTTCATCAATTTTCTGTGACACTGTTTTATTCGAATCTGCCGCCAGTATTCCGGAGTCATCTGCTGGCTTTTGTCCTCGCGTTATACCCCGACTCATTCTTTTTCTCATTTCCCTTTTGACCTAATTAACTTTACTCAACTTTTTCCTAGAAGAGTTTTGTTTTTTCTTTCCTATCCAGAAGAGTTTTACTCTCACTCCAGAAGAGTTATTTTCGTGGATTTCATTCTGCCATCGAAAGCCAAAATCACGGCAGATATCAGGTATAATCACTGCCTGTAAATGGCTAAACCGTTACACAGAGAACACTTTATTACCGCAGATTAAGAATTTTTATTTCCTTTTCCGTCTAAAGGGATTTCCCTCTTAGTACTAGCAAAATTCCGTCTGCTCCGGCCAGATCTCTCTCTCTCTCTCTCTCTCTCTCTCTCTCTCTCTCTTCTCTCTAATAGAAGAGCCTGCTCTCTAGGCTCTCAGTGCTGAAAAAATCTCTGCTCTCTCTGCTAGCGCTAGCTCTCCTGCTCTATGCAACTCTCTCTTCTCTCTCTCTCCTCTCTCTACTCTCTTCTCTTTCCTCGTTTACAACCTCTCCGTTTCGTTTTTAATTAATTTCTAACTTCTCATAGCCCGATCTCATTCCGTGATTGTATATACATATATCGATATACCCTGATATATATATTATATATAATATACTATATATATATATATATATATATATATATATATAGATAGATAGATGTTTTATGTTTGTCTGTGTTTTTAGAGAAATTAATTGTCACTTTATGCACAAAACACATATCGAAGCCGTACCGAATCTGTACTGAAACCGTGACACAAAAACCTGAGGTACGGACCGTACCGTGAGCCACCTGTATCGTTGCACCCCTAGTGGATAAGTACAAATACATTGGTCCACCTGGCCAACAGACTGGACTGGAATTGCAACACTGATGCTGTTTATAAGAAGGAACAGAGCTGACTTTGCTTCTTGAGGAAGCTTGCATCCTTCAGCGTTCGGACCAAGATGTTACATATATTTTAAAAGTCTGTTATGGAGAGTGCAATTACAACTGCAGTCATCTGTTGGAGGAGCCGCATCAAAGTCAGTGAATTAAAAAGAAAAAACTGGATAAACTAATTCAAAGGACAAGCTCTGTTTTAGAGCTGATTGTGCAAAGGAGGACACTTCATAAAATGAAGAACGTATTGGACAGCCTTGAGCATTCTCTGCAAAACAAAGTGACTTAATAACTGTGTCTTCAGTCAGAGGTTTCTTCAGATCCTTTGCAACACAGACCGCAACAGGAGATCCTTCCTGCCCACATCAATAACCTACAATTAATCATCGAAAAGCCTTAAATTATGACAGTTACTGCTGCTATTAATTTCCTTGCTTGGATTAATAATGCATTTTTGAATTGAACAGAACTGCATTCAGTTAAACTGAATTAAAGTCATCCAATATGATTTTTCTTGTGAATTGGTTAAAAATCAAAATTAAAAAAAAGAGAAGTGAGTTTAAATATTACTTTTCATGATCTTTTGAACTCTGTACATTGCACTCTCTCTAAAGAACCTACTAGCTAACTAACCAACATGAACCTACATACAGGGGTTGGACAATGAAAATCAAACACCTGGTTTTAGAGCACAATCATTTATTAATATGGTGTAGGGCCTCCTTTTGCAGCCAATACAGCGTCAATTTGTCTTGGGAATGACATATACAAGTCCTGCACAGTGGTTAGAGGTATTTGAAGCCATTCTTCTTGCAGGACAGTGGCCAGGTCACTGCATGATGCTGGTGGAGGAAAATGTGTCCTGACTTGCTCCTCCGAAAACACCCCAAAGTGGCTCAATAATATTCAGATCTGGTGACTGCAGGCCAAGGGAGATGTTCAACTTCACTTTCATGTTCATGAAACCAATCTTTCACCAGTCTTGCTGGGTATATTTGTGCATTGTCATCCTGATACACGGCATCCCTTCAGGATACAATGTTTGAACCACTGGATGCTCATGGTCCTTTCAGAATGGTTCGGTAGTCTTTGGCAGTGATGTGCCCATCCAGCACAAGTATTGGGCCAAGGGAATGTCATGATATGGCAGCCCAAACCATCACTGATCCATTCCCATGCTGCACTCTGGGCATGCAACAGTCTGGGTGGGGCCGCTTCTCCACACTGTAACTCTCCCAGATGTGGTGAAAACAGTAAAAGCTGGACTCATCAAAGAACAATACATGTTTTACATACTCCACAGCCCAAGATTTTCACTACTTGCACCATTGAAATCGAAGTTTGGCACTGGAACGGGTTACCAAAGGTTTGGGTATAGCAGCCCGGCCGTGTATATTGACCCTGTGGAGCTCCCGACAGACAGTTCTGGTGGAAACAGGAGAGTTGAGGTGCACATTTATTCTGCCATGATTTGGGCAGCTGTAGTTTTATATTTTTTGGATACAATCCAGGTTAGAACCTGAACATCCCTTTCAGACAGCTTCCTCTTGGGTCCACAGTTAATCCTGTTGGATGTAGTTCGTCCTTCTTGGTGGTATGCTGACGTTTCCCTGGATAACCTGGCGCTTGATACATCCCAAAGACTTGCTGTCTTGATCACAGATGCACCAGTAAGACATGCACCAACAATTTGTCCTCTTTTGAACTCTGATATGTCACCCATGATGTTGTATGCATTGCAATTCTTCAGTTCTGCAGTTATTCGACTGACCTCTGGGGGTAGGCTCCAAAATGTGACTCAGTCTCCATATTAATATGTCCAACTGCAGCAGAATTACACATAGACAACCTGGGTCAAAAAACAGTTGTGGTCTTGATGGTTAGATTTCACATCCATGACAACTGTATGGGAGGGGAATTATTTTTGTCCCACATGGTAGAATTCATATAAAGCAACAAATGATGTACTAACTAATGTCACCTAGCAGCATTCAAAAGAAAAAGAAAAATCCCAAGTTTGCCTTTTCTCCCTAACCATGAATGGGACCACATTATTATTTTTTGCCGCTTCTTTTTACAGCATTTTAATCACACATAAATAATATGACAGAGTGGTTTATTTACAGTGTGATGACAATTCTACAAACATGTGGCCTATGATTCAAGAGTGCTTATCAACATACAGTCTGCGCATACCATTCTTAACATTGTAGCCATGACTAAACAAATCCAAATCGTACAGTGTGAGGTGTTATAATCTTATACAACTGCTGAAATCATGCAGTGTATAGTGGCCCTAAGTGAACAATAATCGTCCTCTCTCTACCTACAGTTATCTTTTCCTCACCAGTTTTGTTTTTCTTTCACATGTTTTTTAAGGTGATATGTCCAAACTGGCAGACTGACCTGCTAGGAGAAATAAATTCCCATTTTCAAATTTCCCAGCCTTCTCACCTATCCTAACTTCCAGCCTTCAACTATTTCTCACTCTGTTTTTAAATTGCTCTCCTGTCTCACCCCTCCCCACCTCTCCCCTCCAGCCCACTGAGCACACCTAAAGCAAAGTGCTGAGAGTGAAAACCCTATCTTAGTTGTCGTCTCAGAGGCACTTGGAAGTGGAAGGCTGTCATGACTTCTACACCACAATGGTCTTTATAGTTGTCAGAGGCTTAAATACTGTCTTTAGTGCTGGAAGGCAAAAATTTACACACACACAATCACTATAATTGAGGCACAGCTTTGGACTCTTCCAGTTCACATCTGTATAGCGCGTGTCAGCATGACAATGCAGTAATATCCTATTCCTCTCAGGTTAAGTGAGGACAACAGTGCAAAAATAGCTTGTTCTGTGGCATTGAAGCCTTTAAAATATATTATAATGAGACATAACTACTTATGGCAGCTGGATTTCTTCCATAGCACATGAACATAGTCAAACAATCACTAGCTCCTACATGTACCTTCTTAGACACACATTCTCTTCAGTGGCTAAGGTTAAGTTCAGCACTAATCATAACAACTGTACTCCCAGTCAGTGACAGCAAAGAATTATTTCTTATGAAGTGCTGTCTCTACCAATACTAATCTCTCATGCTGAATGAAATGCTTCAAGCAACTCACAAGGTTTATTCACATTCATGCACACCTTTCCTCACACATACACACACCTGTCAGAGACTTTAATGGTAACCCCCTACAGGAAAACTCCATAATACCATGCACCAAGTCACTTGGCTACAAAGATAGAACAAAACAGATTGAGCAGGAAGGAGAGACAACAGAGGAGGTGCTCAAAGCAGAAAGAGGGGTTAAAGAGCAACAGGTGAGGGAGGAGAGAGGGGACTGTTTCTGGTTTCAGAATGGAGAAAAAAAACTGTATTGAGTAAAAGAAAGACAGAGAGAAGGACTAAAGGAGGGCCAAAGGGGAAAATGAAGGTTTGGTAGACTGATGGAGGGGTGGTAAGGTGATCAGAAAAAAGCTAAGACGGTAAGACAAAACTAGTGAGGGGGTAAAGGAAAAGACAAAAAGGGTGAAGAGAGAGAGAGGCAAAAAGAGATAAGGTTGTAGCTTTTCAGGCAGCTAATGAAGACTGGGGGAGGCACTGTGTAGCAGAATGGACCCATCTGTTGCCTGGCCCACAGGGATATCACAATCACCTTAGAGACAGTCCTTACTTTTACAACCCTTAACCAGGCAGAACAAGACAAAGGAAGACTGAGATACAGCCGACAAGACCACAAAATAAATCCTTAAAGTCTCAACAAAAAAAAAAAAGTTGACTACAGTACATCAGCACAAATCCAATTACACTCTTCAAATACTTCAACATCTTGACCAATTATGAGTTTGCATATTTAACAGAGTACAGTGGCACATAATGCCTTACTCCTCTGGACTTTCAGCTGGGGATAAACTTGTTTGACTCTCTAAAAGTTTTTATAAGACCTTTTCATGGTGTCACCCCAGCTGTGCCAATGCTGCAGTATCGCTGCAATTAGAAATGCAGCAATCAATCCACTGATGACTGGAATATGCTGGCTTAAAGCCTGATCCGCATCACTCACAACTGGGCAGTCAGCCTCAAATAAATCTGATTCTGTCTCAGGTAAATTTACTTGCATCACCCACATGATGGTTCACATCATCCCCACAGTGACACTGACAGTAATGTTAAAGCCAGATACACGATGGGTGAAATTCAATTCCTTCCCTCAATCTGAACCCTCGATCTCAAAAATGTGCACTCCCGTGAAGTTCAAGGGCTGTCCCGATTCTTAGAACGTCAAGTTGAGGGACAAGTTTGAGGGCTGTACCGCCCTCAATATTGAGATTCTCCGGCACCACCCTTGGAAGTAAGGGCTACCCAGAAGGCATTGCGTATTTTTGCCAAGACATCTACGAAAAGGATGGCGCCATAAAAAGCAAGCTACGAATTTAAGTATTTAAGTAGTTAATAAAAATATACATTTTACAAAAGTATCTCACTGTCTTCGTTATATATATTTATATTATTTTATTCTTTTTCTACGTCTTCTTCTCGTTCTTCTTCGTCGTCGTCGTCGTCGTTTTCTTGACAGACTGGATGTAGCTTTGGCGTAAGGCTGCTCCCCACAGTCTCAAGACGCAATTGCACTCAAGGGGTGTCCCATTTCTAAGTCACGAAATAGCCCTTACACTTGCCTTTTGAGGGCCAAAGACTGAGGGTTTAGGGCGAGGGCTGAGATTGAGGGTTAAGGGAGGAACTGGAATTGGCCCAATGACTGCCAGTAGACATGCCACGATTCACTCAACTCAAGATACAATACGAATCACGATTCGAATCATGTACAACACAAAATTAATTTACAGGCAAATGAGTGATTTTCTACTTTTTATTATTTATCTGACACAAATCCAGCCTTTTCCTTTTTAACAATACGGTAGTGTTTTCTCTTACACTCTTTTCAATACAGTAGATTAGAAAACGCAGCAAATGACAAAAAAAAAATTGTATCAGTTATCTTCTTTTTTTAACAATACAGTTTTTTTTTTTCTTATCCTCTTTATACCTGCATAGCAAATGACTGGAAAGTGGAAATTGTTTTAACAACCCTCAAATCTGTCAAATCCTGTCTTTTTTTTTTTTTTTTTTTTTACAATAGGCCTACTGCCCTCTTTTCAATAAATCAGTACAGTATTGAGATTTTTTTCACCTTTAGTACATAACAAGTCAACTCTACTTTTAATACCAATTTTACCAATTTACCGTATTGGCCCGAATATAGGACGACTGATCATAAGACGACCCCTATTTTTCAAATATCATTTTGGGAAAATAAAAATATGATGAAGACAATAAGGTTATTCATAAAACTACTATTTATTGTACAGTTACTATAGAAAAAAAATCTCGCAGAAATAACATTCTGCTGTATTGTTAAACTTTTTCATGGTTTCGTCTTTTTTAGGAAGTATGGTAGCATATTTAAGGTAAGGTATGTGTCAGGTTGTAATGTTATTTCAGATCAAGGTATAGTACTATTTAATAAACTTATTAAACTAAATAAAAGTTAGTTATTTCAAGTGTTTTGGTTGTTGGAGAAAAAAATAACTTCTTCAAGGTTGTGCATACGGTTTGTGCGCCCAACAAAGAAACAATCACTATCTAGTCATCAACAAACTCATTTGTTGATGACATCTAGTTCAGGTGAAGTAGACAAACATTCATGACTAGGGGTGAATGGTTTACCAACACAGATCCAGACCAATTTTAACAATTAATATGTGATTAAGTCAGTGTGAGGACATCATGGATTAAAAAAGAATGTAGCAGTGACAGGTCACTGGCCTGATTCTACAGTATAAATTTGGCTGGCTAAGGTTTTACAGCAGATCCTTGGTAAAGTCAAAGTGAGATTTCTGCGTCTTCGGACTTAAACATAGAAATGTGCCACAACATTACAACGCCGGCAGTGCACAGGGTGGAGTCTGCACAACACTCCAAAAGGATATTAGCTGACCCACAAACCAGAAGTGCAGTCAGAGGTCTAGGAAAGGCAATCACAGAAAAGCAGCAATGCACTGATTCCATTTCTTATTGATTACCAATTTTCTGTTTAAAGTGCTGACACAAATTTTAGCCAGTTTAGATGTTTTCTAAGAACTAAAAAAAAAAAAAAAAAAAATCAAAAAACAAACAGAATCAACCATATGGCGGTGGTGGAGGTTGTGTAGACCTTGAACAGGTCTTCAACTGATCAAATTAATACAATAATACTGATAAATATTATGAATGGGAAAAATGATCAGATAAAGGTTTCAAATTTCAAAGTCTTGAACACAAATAAAAATGAACATGTTGGGTCCTATTTGATGCTTTTCAACTTGCGTGGCCAGTAAAGAATACTCAGAATGAACTGCCTTTTGATGACAGTCCATTGCTGATAAATGGTTGCAATCTCCACTGGAAGACCCAACAATCACTGATGCCTCCAAACAAGTGACAGAGGATCAGAAAATGAAGATAACCGAGGTAAAGCTATAAAAAGCAATCAACAGATGTGAGTTTGGAGGGGGAAAAAAGCTGTGTTTAAAGTTTGCATTGTCAACAGTTCAGCTGCTTAGAACTATTGTGGGTTTGGGCAGCAGCCAGTTAGACAGGGAACATTGCTCTGATAAAGACAAGAATGGATTCCATTAAAAAATAGATTTTGGAGCAAACTAGTTCTACATGCAAATGTTATGCTGTTAAAGCTGAAAGACTGAAGCATATCTTACATTTCAAGAAACATGAGTATCATAAAGGATTTCTGTATGAAATCTTTAACATCCTGCATGCAAGAAAAACTAAAAATATTGCACAACCTTATGTGAACTAGCTGTGTTTTGATCTAGAAATATTCAAAGACAAAACTAAAGACCTCTGTCAAATGTAATAAGATTAGCTTCTGTCATGCAAAAGACAAAACAAAAGACCTAATTTGCATATGCTTTCAAGATCTGTTAAGGCCATTTTAAAATAAGAAACAAATGGTAGGAAACAAACATGAATCATGAGGGAAGACACATTATACCAAGGGAGTAATGGTATTTAGAGATTTAAGTCATAACACAAACAATGAAAAACTACTTTCAGGCAGATAATACGAGCAAATAGCATGATTTATTCAAACTGAGTAGCCGGTGACACTTGGACAACACCAGTGCAAGGTAATGCAGACTGTAATGTTGTACAAAGAGAAAGAATATCATCCGGAATAAATGTGAAATAGGGGCCGCTCAGTGGTTAGGGCAGGCGGCCCACATACAGAGGCTATAGTCCTGCAGCGGTCGCAGTTTCAACTCCCGGCCTGTGCAACCCTTTGCTGCATGTCTTCCCCATTCTCTCTGCCCTGTTTTCTGTCTCTCCTTCACTGTAAAATAAAGGTGCCAAAAAATTATAAATAAATAACTAAATATGAAATAGCAGAACAATGCTCATTTTTCACTAATAGCTCCCTCCACCCCTCACCCAGTGTTAAATTTATTCAGGAATCCCACCTTAAATCCTGCATCACTATCATTCATGCATACACGAATAAAAATCATAGACCTCGTCTCTTTAGCAACAGTAGATATAATGAAAACAGTCATTAAAACAATGTTTATCTGTTGAGTAAAATAACTAGCTGGTGCCGAAAACAAACATACAGAATAAACAAACATCTCTTTACTCTCACTGCACTCCCATTTCTCCTTGCCTCACTGTATTTAATGAAGCAAGAAGCAAAAAGCTCTGTGCACTATGAGGGAAGTAAACACATATTTTCAAGTTTTTGCACTCCTGCACATCACAAAAAATATTTAAATCTTCTACAGTACCATCTTGTCGAGAGACTGTGTTTTCCCTCTCTTTCTTTGCCTCATAGCCTTGTTCCCTGTGATAGCTCAGGCAGGACTGACAATGTCATTAAGTAATGTCAGCATCTCAACATCTTTCTCAGACAACATTTTTCCCATGATCCATATCATACACTAGTACACTTGCAGAGAGTTAGATACACAAGTGTACAAAATTCCTGAAAACCATAATTGCATCTGTAGCCCATGGAAAATATGAAGTTGTCCAGCACACAGCAGATTTTTCCAGAAGGAATGTAACCAGCCCATTTGTTGGTTTGTGTGTGAAAGCTACCTTTTCATAATAATGTGATGATAAACACAAAAGGAAAGGACAGTTCTATTCAGCACAGTCAGTGTGTGTGCTGGCGCCCTGAAAAAGCATTTGACATTCAGCACCCCATCTCCTAAACAGCCATAGAAAGAGCTCAGGCAATGTCTGCAAAAATGTTGCTTTTGTTAGATGCAGATGTAAAAATATGTATGTATGAGACAGATTGTGATGGGTAAGGTTGAAGGGGAAGGGGAAGGCTGGCATGAGAGAATGGAATACAGGATAGAGAAAGCGATTTGCTGTCACCGAAGAAAATGTGAACACCACACACGCCACTCACACTATACAATCTATATATCTTTATAACCTGTACAGTTATACAGATGGAGATAAAATGCAGAGAAATCATCCATTTGCATGGGTGCATATAAATGTGTTTGTATCAGTGAGGATATAAGTCTGATATGATTTAAAGCATGTCTTGGTGGATTATGCTGACTTGCAGCTATTGAGATTTTTCCACACATTCAATCCAATAAGTGTTAGCGAAAAATAAATTAAACTGATAGTGGAATATAATACAGGAAAGTTGCCATACGGGTAAGTGTGACACAGAGGCAATGTTGACCAACGTTTTCAACCTTGAGAGATGTAATGAAATTTGATGTAATTTAATGTGAAGGCAAAGCATGCCAGATATGTTGCCCGACAATGAAACAGACAGGACATGGATCAGCCTTACACAGTGTACTGCCACAGCAACAAACCAACAGCGCTCACACTTGACAGACAGAAGGCAAGCGTGCACGTTTGCCCGTCTACTTCGAAGTGTGTACTTGTGCGTGTGCCAGTTCTTGATCGGTTCCATTGGATCTTATCAAAAGGACTTAAAATTTTCAAACTTGGAAGGAACAATTTGGGAGGTTTGAGGGTGAAAAAAAAACTGAAAGAGAAAGTCTCATGCCTCAAGCAGTGTTTACCCTGCTCAGAGAAAGATCCAGCATTCTTGTTGGTACAGCCTTCAGGGACACAAATGCACTTTTATTCCATTCAGCATTAAAGATTTCTGATTACACACCCTCACATCATCACTCATACTGCATTGTAAGACTGCATAAAAATGAAATGTGTGTGCAAGCTTGATAAATTTATATATGCA
Source organism: Hirundichthys speculiger (assembly GCA_018398805.1). Taxonomy (NCBI): domain Eukaryota; kingdom Metazoa; phylum Chordata; class Actinopteri; order Beloniformes; family Exocoetidae; genus Hirundichthys; species Hirundichthys speculiger. Next base: position 2,237,238 of record JAGFBZ010000044.1, read on the forward strand.
TGTAAGTGTGTGCAAATATTCAACCTATAATATTTAACACTGACTCTTCACTAGTTTAGCTTTTTGAAGTATTAAAGTTATTAAATGAATATAGGGTGGCAGCACAGACTTTGGTGGCATGTTCTGGCTGGCTCTGTTCTAGGGACTGTTGTGGAGCCTCTGGAGCTGATTGTGCAAAGGAGGATACCTCAAAATATTAAAAACATCATGGACAACCCTGAGCATCCTGTTCACAACAAAGTGAATATACTCATGTTTATGTTTTAATCAAAATACCACAGTTATACAGTTCAACAGCTTCCTTTTCATCGATGTCTTTACAGTTCTGTTTATAACAACTGATTATAAGAGATGAAGGCAGATAGTTGAAAACACTTGAACAATATATATTGAAAATCATGTCCAAATGACAGTTGTGCAAGAGGTTTTGCCCATAACCAAAAATAGCTACATCAGCAGTGTGTGTCTGTGTTTTCTTTTCATTCTGTAAAAAAGATGGAGAGTTGGTCTACAGAGACTGTCAAACAACAGTCAGAGCCCCGGGGAAGCCACCAAGTCACCTGCCATCCATCCATCATCCTGCAGATTTCACAACAGTAAAGAGAGTCAGTAGTTGCTACTTTACTAGCCACCAAAACAGAAATGTTAAATAAAGCTTTAGTTTGCTTTGTTAAAATTACATCTTCATAGCATAGTTCTTGATTCTAATGTCTCTCCCCTTGTTGAAGCAGCATCAAAAAAAATGAGAAGGAGCCAAAAATGCAAGTCAGGTAAAGTCAGGATTGAAAAAGTGAATAAGAGAAGAAAGACAAATAAGTAGTACCCAACAGGAAGAAGCCATGACTAAAGCCTACAAAGAGGAAGGAAAACGGGTGAAAAAAAAAGCTCTTCAAGCGGTAGGACCCTGAGAAAGAGGGATAAACACAATAAAGAGTTACTTCCTAAGCTCTTTCTTTGGGTTGAAAGAACAGATGACAGCAAAAGCTCTAAAATGCATTTCAAATAAGTAAGTAATGCTTCAGCTAATATTATATTTAAGATTTAGATTGATAGATATTTATTTAGCAATTCAACTGTTTGCCTTTTCAAACCAGATAAAGATAAGTTATTGACTTATGAAATGAAAACTGTTTTAGAGTAATGGTTAACAACTCTTTATTCTTCACTTTCATTTTATGAATTAGTTTTCTGACTGAAAGGAAAAACATTACGTAACCACTAGCATAGTAACTGATAGCATTAATATTATTGGCTCTTTATACTGCAATAATTTCAAAACCAAAAATCCCTTTGACCACAATAATAGCATCGTGAAAACCTGCCCTAGTCTTAGGACAGGTTTTTAATGTAATGTACTGTATGTTCACATCCAGCCAGCTGAGGGGAAACTGTAAAAAATCATTAAAAGGTCCCATATGCATATGGATATCAATCTAAAGGTGCTATAATGAATCCAGGGATGTGATGGATGGGACTAAAGTTTCGTAGGCATTTAGGAAATGAAGCCTGTAACCTGAGATCTTCATGAACTACCAATTAAAGTGACTTTTCCACACACAGAAAACTGCAAAAGACACATTTGGTAACTAAAAACACTCAAGTTAAAAAGCATCTTCAACTTGTCAAAGGCGGCTTCTGATTCAGATAACGTAAACTTTGAAATGGCTGGTCTAAAGGAGTTGGTGTCATTGTAGGCAGAGTGTCACGATTTGGTTGTTGAAGGGGGGACACACGGCAGGAGTTTCCAAGCACACGTGATGTGTTAACAATAAACAATATACAAACTTAACTTAAATCCAGGACTGTGACGGGACAGCAAGGCAGGAACGTGGAAGGGAGAAGGGCAGAGACATCTGGGAAGGAAAACAGATGAACCAGCGAACAGAAAGGGAAAGACAAGATTTAAATACACAAAGGGAAAAACAGGGACAGGTGCAAACAATCAGGATAAAACACAGAAGGAAGAAAAGCAGAACACTATGAAGACAAGACAGACCTTCAAAGTAAAACAGGTAACAGGTTAAACTAAAGACAGGGGAGTCGAGACGCCAACTTAACACAAAACAAAGAAGAAAACAAAGAATGTCTGCCATGTCTGACCTAGACCATGACACAGGTGTGTATTGAGTATTTTCTTGGATAAAAGCACCCTGAAGAGGTAGTCATCTAATAGAGGGAGTCTGTGTGGGGGTGAATTTGTGTGTGGGAGTGTGCTGCTATAAATCATTGAGGTTGAAGGTCATTACTAAGGGATGGATAAAATTGCAGTAAGTGCTAAAATGACCACCAAGTTCTTAAGATCTAACTTGATTTCTATCCAACCAAGATGACAGTTGTTAAATCATAAAATTTAAAGGAACTCACTAACAGTCACAAATGTGTTGAAATGACCACTGAGTACTTCTCTTTTTCTTTCAGATCTAATGTACATTTGATGTGTGTCGATATAAAAACAAATAATAAAATAAGTTACTGGTTGCATCTGTTTGTGGCAGGTATGATCTCATCTCAAGATGCTATTTTGGTTTGCCAAAAGCACTTTAGCTCTCAGTTCAGCAGACTGGGAAAACAAGTCTGTAAAGTAGAGACTAGGACAGAAGCAGCTCTTCTAAAGCTGTGAAAAGGGGACAATTTCTGTCAGTTCAGTTAAATAAGTGAAAGGGTGCTTTTTCTTTCTAATAGCAAATGGCAAAGGTGAAAGAATTTCAGATATTTTGTTCAATTTAAACCAAATCATATCAGAATTTGTGAACTTTTTTTGCTTAAAACATTTTAGAGGTTATGTAATAATGTTGCATATATCTGTAATTGTACTTGTGTGTCTGGGGCAGTGGTTTCTTTCTGCATTTTATCAATCTGAGTTGCTGACATCACAAAACATATCTCGAAGTCTCCCCAGCTCCACTCTGAGCTTGTGAAATTTCCTTGGACACTTGAAACATTCTTTTTTTTCCCCTCAAAAGTGAGAGAATTATCACTGCTTGAGGGTCGCTCTTTATTTTGTCAAAGTGCTTACCAAATGAACGTTTCAACTGTGCATCAGACTCAGATTTGGATCATAAAATCAATGAGGCATTAACTGAAAGATTGAAAAATCTACATGAAAATTTTGATTTCGATGAACACTAGTGATGTTGCAAAAAGTTGTTAAATATTAATTGTAATAAAACAAAATTATGAGGGCAACAAAAACAAACGAACAACTGTAGGAACAGAAGCAAAAGACAAATGTCAATAAAATTATTTTTTATATGACCACATAATTAGTGGGACAACTGTCAACTAATTAAACTAATTAGTCTACATCTAACTCCTTGCAATAATGTTTAGTCTACCCGCTATCATTATCTGAGTAGAATGTTTATGTAAAACCTGCAGTATGTATGTAATAAATACGCTAAAATTATTCTTAAGTTTCAATATTGGTTCCATGCAAATTGCCCACAGAAATAAAGAAAAAAATGCTTTTTAATTTATTATTACCTCCACCAAAGAGGTAATGTTTTTGCCGGCCATTTATCTGTCTGTCTGTGTACAAGATAACTCAAAAAGTTATGGATGGATTTTGATGAAATTTTCAGGAGTTGTCAGAAATGTGAAAAGGAAGAACTGGTTTCATTTTGGGTGTGATCCGGAAGAAATCCTGGATTCTGGATCACTTTCAAATTTTCAATAACATCGTGGTCAATGGGGCCAAAAATTTTGTTTCTCAATATCTCCGATAGTTATTGCCCAAAACTCATGAAATTTGATTCAGGGATTGACAATGGGCTGCGATGGACTGGCGACCTGTCCAGGGTGTACCCCTGCCTTTCGCCTGACGGCTGGGATAGGCACCAGCAGATCCCCGTGACCCTTGCGGAGGATGAAACGGGTATGGATAATGGATGGATGGATGGATTGACAATGGGAACCTCTATCAAATTTCAAAGGCTGATCCGGATCTGATCCAGAAGGCAGATTTCATCCCAATCTGTAAATCGCTTTATGGGGGAATTGTTGCGCTTGGCGCACTCTCTGAGTGCTTTTCTAGTTTTATAAATATATTTCAATGTTGTGTGTGTATTAGGTATTAATTTCTTTGATCCATGTGTTTTAAAAAAAAAAAGGATTAACAAAGTAGTTTTCTGTCTCTTCAAACAAGTTTTACACTGCAATATTTTTCCTTTAAATCTAAACAGATCATTTCTATGCATTTCTATATACATTTTCCTTTTAATTTTACCAAATAATTTATTTGTTTATTTGGAAAGCAATCGAGATGGTAAAATCTGGAAGAACTTTGCTGCATATGATTTAAGCGACTATCCTAAACCGGAGCACCAGTGCTTCCAGTGGACAAAATTAATCTGGAGGCCTCAGATACTGATGCAGTAAAGGTTTTATTATAGAGTTAAACTCCTTTTTTTTTTTTCAGAAAGCTTCTTAGGTTTTATTAGACAATTTTCAAAAATTTTACAAGTTTTGGAAGACTTTTCACTGGTGAAAACTGAACTTAATGGGCAAATAAAATTTGGGCTGGTTTGGGATTAATGTGGTGTTTTTTGTAAATTATTATTCCATGTTAATACAGTGATCCCTTGCCAATACACGCTTAAAGTTCCATGATTTTAGTTATTTGCGGATTTTTCAGAAATATACAATATAATAAAAAAAAATCAAGAAAAAAATCACGGAAACCATTCTACTTTTTAGCATTTTTCAGGCTTCATATGACCACCAAGTGTCTAGGTTTGGTACAATTGTTGGTGTGCCCCAGACGGTATATATATATATATATACGTATATCGTTCTATCCTGAATATATGGGACAGGATAGGGTTCTTTCCTATATATAACACGATAACACATGGCTAGAGACAATGGATTAGTATCTGTACTTGTTCTACTGGATCTCAGTGCTGCTTTTGATACTGTTGATCATGGCCTTTTTGCTGCATAGATTAGAGCACACTGTTGGAATCAAAGGGACAGCATTAGGCTGGTCTAAGTCATACTTATCCGACAGGTTCCAGTTCATCCATGTTAATGACATTTCTTCTCCACAAACTAGGGTCTGCTATGGTGTCCCACAGAGTTCTTGTTGGACCAATACTTTTCACTCTATACAATGCTTTCCTTGGGAAAAATTATCCAGAACCACAGCGTAAACCTTTATTGCTACGCTGATGATACGCAGCTGTACTTAACCATGAAACCAGAGGAAGCAAAATCGTTGGCCAAACTTCAAGGGTTTCTTAATGACATTAAGTCCTGGATGTCCTCTAACTTTTTGCTCCTAAATTCAGATAAAACAGAGGTTATGTCTTTAGTCCCAAACACCTGAGGAATGGATTAACTGAGTTTACGCTGGCTTCGAGCACAGCAGTGAAAAACCTTGGAGTCATTTTTGATCAGATTATGTCATTTTAGCAGCAGGTTTGCAAGACAGTTTTTTTTCATCTCCAAAATATCACAAAGATTAGGGGCGTCCTTTTCCAAGGTGATGCTGAAAAATTAATCCACACGTTTGTCAGTTCTAGTCTGGATTATTGTAATGCATTGTTAGCAGGATGTCCGAAAATGTCATGCGGTCCTCCTGTCCCTTTGGCGCCCTCCACTGTCTCCATTCCCTACCTACAGTCTTTTGCTTGCCCTGCTCTCCCTCTCCTCCACAGCTGAGACCCATCTCCAATCACCCACACCCTTCATAAACCGGATTCATTCAGCCACTCAGCACCAGTCCGTTAAAGCTCCTCGTGTGGTATTAAGCCCACTTCTTGTTCTGAACTGTGCCAAACTTTTATGACTTTTACTAACGTAACTCTCTTCTCTAGAACTGCTTCCTTCCGCCTGCCCGTCCTGGATCCTGCCTGTGAGGACCTACCCTTGGTGGATGTCCCTGTCCTCCAGAAACCTTTCCCTAAAGCCCAACCACTGATCAATGCTAACTGTTCCTGGACCCCTTTGTTGAATAAACCCTTTGTGTGAAGTCAAACTTAAGACTCTTTCTCCTCCGGAACATGACAGAAAGGCTTGCTGAATAGCCTCCAACTGATCCAGAATGCAGCAGTGAGGGTGCTGACAGGATTCCGTAAGCGAGATCATGTCTCACCTGTGTTAGCCTCCCTCCATTGGCTTCCCGTGAAATTTCGAATCGAGTTTAAAATTCTGCTTCTTACATATAAGGCCCTTAATGGCCTAGCTCCTCCTTATCTACAAGACCTGATAGCACGTTATGCTCCTATTAGGGCTCTCCGCTCTCACAGTGCAGGATTACTCGTCGTTCCTAGAATATCTAAAAGTAGATTTGGAGGACGGGCCTTCTGCTACCAGGCACCTTTATAATGGAACCAGCAACCAATTTGGGTTAAGGAGGCTGACACCACCTCCATCTTTAAAACTAAATTGAAAACATTTCTGTTCAGTAAAGCCTACAGTTAGTCTAAACAATAGTGTGTAGGGGGCTAACAGTTATAGCTATAGTTATAGGAGCTAAGACTAGAGTAGGCTTGTCTTAATCAAAGCTTCGTCATAGCTATGCTGCTATAGGCCTACGCTGCAGGGGGACGCCAACATGATCTGCTAAGCGGTGTCTCCACCGTTCTTCTCCCTTTCCTCATCCCTTTTTTCCTCCTCCAGCTCATTCCATAGTTAATTAGGAGCACCTTGTTACTGTAACTGTGCTCCATTTTCTTTCCTGTAGTTTGTTGTGCTGTTTTGCCCCCCTTTTTTCTTTTCTTTCTTTATGTTTGTAGGCCAGAGTTTCCTGAGTTGCATGCTGACTTGTAGTTCCATTCTCTGGCCATCCCAGCGTTTACCTCCACCTGTGTGTGTTTGGGATGCCGGCTGGCACCGGTGATCTTAGTGCTGCTACCTGCATCTGTTTATGTAGTCATTTCATTCAGTCATTTGTGTACTCTCCTCTCTCTGTCCTACATCCTCTCTCTGTCCTGTCTCCACTCTCTTTTTTCTTTATTTACCCAGCTGGCCTTCAGCAGGAAGGTCCCCCCATATGAGCCAGATCTTGCTCAAGGTTTCGTCCTCTTGAAGTGGAGTTTTTCCTCACCACTGTTTGCCCTAAAGGTTTTTTTACTTGCCATTTTTCTTTGATTAGGATTTTATATTACAATTTTAAGTTAATGATATATTTGCTTGGGGGTCATGCTCCGGGGCTCTGTAAAGCACCTAGAGACAATTGACATTGTAATGCTATATAAATAAAATTGAATTAAATTGAATTGATAATGTTAAATTACTTCTTAGAAGATGGAAGATGTGGTGATAAGCTGTTGTGGCTTCTTTTTGAAACAATTTTTATATGCTTCAACTGCATTACTTTTTATGATACACTAGTGGAAGCCAATAAAAATAACAAGGTTAATTCATATTTTATATTATAAAATTTGGGCAGTTTGTGTGAATTTCTGCAGGTTCTGCACAATTGCTAGGATGAAAGCAATCAGATGTATTGGCAACAATTGTTACAATATGCTAGGATCTTAAATAACCACAACAAAGCTCTCATATACACAGCTTAAACCATAAACAATGTCCTGTTAAATAAAATCATGATTCAGATTTGGGATGTTTTTCTAAATGATTTCTAGAACTGAAGAATATGGAAGGGGCAAATGAGTTGTCACAGAAAGCCAAACTTCCCTTCCCTTCTTTTCCTCAGACAAGATTATTCATGCTGATCTCCCCTCACATTCTTAATCTCTTAATTATTTTAAAAGATATGAAAAATGGTTGAGGCCAAAAGACTTAAGTCAAAAGCCTGCTTTCCACCTCTACATAAAGCACGGATGAATATACATATGAATTACAGTCATGTAGACTTTGCATATGAGGTAGGGGTGCACGATAATTATACCAGGAAATTATGACGTAATTCCGATAAATCCGATATCATCACGAATACCCCTGATAACAAATATATTTCGTTTTGGTACTGGTACAAGGCGGGATGTCTTCCACAACATCGGAAAGGTCTCCTGGCTCAGGTTGATGTTAAAGAGGTAATGTAGGATAGCTGGTCTGTATGGGCTTTCAGGACTCTGGTGCTAACACCATCTGGACCAGCAGCCTTGTTCCAATTCAGTCTCTCCAGCTGCCTTTTCACCTGACTGCTAGAGACAGACAGACAGACAAACGGGAGCTACTGCAACAAGCTGCCAGCATGACTGGTGCTATTCTAGAAATATATTGACATATTGTGTTTGGAGAAGATCCTTTACACAATATCAGACACTTGCAACATATGGAATGACAATATAACTGGATTAAGCTGACCACTTATATCTCAAGGATAAGAGACTGTAGGACAGCAATGAGCACATTCAGGACAGAGATACCACACGGTTTGAGAGAGGTGTGAAATAACATATCCAAGTTATAAGAGATACAATGTTGAACAAATGCAGCGACATCGGGTTTCACCTATTTACCAGTTAAAATAGATACAGGTGGTGAAGCTGTGATCTAGTTTTATCAGTTTATGTGTTAAATAATGCGGCATTCACCAGGTTAGGGGTGAACTAAAGTCCTTTGGTTTTTGCTTTTCATTTCCTCATACTCTGAAAGTTCTTATCCTTTGCTTCATGAGTTAGGTTTTTTTTGTGTGTGGTAAAACAATCCAACACGTTGAAGACAGTAAACAGAGAGAAAGCTGTAGCCAAATGCATATTGAGGGTTTTTCCATATAATTTTGTGAGACAGAGACTATTATTGTAATCCACTATCATTCTGATTAAACTTAGAGATCTGGACCTTAAAACACTTTGTGAACTGGCACACAAAGGCAAACAAATAAACACACACACACACGACAGCTATATAACAAAAGCCCAAAAATATATTTCTTAAGGCTTCAGATTTGCAAAACAGGATTGGATGCAGTGAGATAAAAACATTAACATATACTTAAAGCACAATACATGCACAGTACAGAAAAGATACACAGACAATGGCTGAGATCTGCATTACCCTGAGAGCAACAACAGCAGTGGCTAAATACACAAATACACCAAACACATACTTCCTGAACAACCTCTTAAAAAAATAAAGATGACAAACAAGATTTTCCATGACCCCGTTATCTCCTTTGTTTTTTGGCTTCTTCACAGTTCCACAATCACATTCTAGTCCCTGAAGAGAAGAAAGTCTTCCCACATCTAGGAACACAGACAGACTGTGATGGTGTAAAGCTGCATCTTTAAACTATACTGCAAAAAGAGAAGTGTGAAAGGAAACCCTGGCAATGGATTTCCTTTCACCTTCTCCACTTTCCTTTCCTTTTTGTTGCTTAGAACAGACTCAAGTAAGAGGTAGGCAGTGGTAAGTATCCACAGTGACCTTGAGGTCAGCGTCCGAACTCTGCAATTTGACCAAACATTTAACATCATATAAATTAGCAAAAGTGTGTGTATGGATGCATGACTGTTTGACATTGATCCATCTATCCTGTGATAAATCCATCCACTGCACATGACCAATAGATTAAATTATCTCAACAGGGAAACTGATTACATTTTTCTAGTCAAGAAAGCAGCAAACACACAACAACATACTCACATGTAGAACTAACTCACACACACACACACACGTGCAAATGGGCAAGCACACATCACCTGTGGTATTAAGAAAGGTCAGGTATTGGTCACTGACCTCTGAACCTGGCTATCATTTACAAAGTCGAGCTTATGATTTACCTTCTGTGTATGTGTGAGTGTGTGTGTGACTGCTGATGTCTGGTCTATGTCAGAGTAGCACCCTCCTTACTCTCACTCATAAATTACCTGTCAACAGCTGAACAGATCGAACCAGTGAGAAGGAAGATGGTAGAGACTGGAAGAGAAGCTTTTATGCCTCTTTTTAAGTTGTCAGAGAGGTTTAGCTGTGACAACAGCATCTGAGTGTAAACTTAATTTAAAACACAAATTCCATTACGAATGATTAATTTGTACACTTCAGGTAAACATCAAATCAGGTTCCTGTCATACAGACACACTAAGTTTCAAAAAGCAAGAATAACACAACGAGAATAATAATGTGCAACTTCATAAAAAAGCAAAACAGCAAGTCTTTCAATTCAATTACAGAAAAAGAATGAGGAGTGTTGTATCAGCACAGAAGAGGAAACAAAAAGATGATGATTTCACAGTAATAAAAAGAGCTGGTGAGCTGATGTACTGTAGATTAGTGGATGTTAAAGAAGCAAATGCTCATGGAGCCTTATGTGCCAGTGTCTCGTGGGTGTGATTATACAGACAAAAAGCAGTCTAGGAAATCAGAGGAAAAAGAATGAGGGCATTTGAAATGGAAAGAGCATTAATGACAGTCAAAAGACAATAGCCAGAATGCAAGCTCCGCTAAAGCACTCTATAATGCTAAAGATTATGTCAAACATAGTACAGTATTGCAGTATGCAAATGCACGCAGCGCGCACACATACACACACACGCACATACACGCACACTCAAATATCAGCAAGAATGAAAGGAAAGGTATACAAGACACTGGTGAGACCTCTGATGTTGTTTGGTTCAGAGACTGTGGCATTGAGGAAAAGACCGAAGGCAGAGTTGGAGGTAGCAGAGGTTAAAATGTTGAAGTTCTTTTTGGCAGTGTCAAAGAAGGATAGGATTAGGAATGAGTACATCAGAGGGGCAGCACGTGTTAGATGTTCTGGACAGAAAGTCAGCCTGGCCCGACTGAGATGGTTTGGACATGTACAGAGGAGGGATATTGTTAGAATGATGATGAGGTCGGGACGTCCCGACAAAATAGCTAATACATAGCTAATACTCACAACATAGCTAATACTCGCTACGCACACTGGGACAATGAGAGCACCACTGCCGCATACTGGAGTATATGTGCAATTACACTTTATTCCATGACAGCAAAAAAGCATGTTACCCCGGGGTCACACGTGCCCTCCTTGGCATCGCAGGACAAAACTGAAAGCAGTAACCTCCCTCTCATGGTCTTTAATTTTGTTTTCAATACCTTACTTGGATAATGGGCTCACCTATGTGGAACATTTGAAAATGTACATGGTAGCAATAAAGGACCATGGCCCACCACTCTCAGTGACAAACTTTTTTCTTCTTTTATTTTGGATTAATTGGAAGTGGACAGTTTTTTTTTTGTTTGTCTGTTTGTTTTAATCATAAATCACACTGCACTGTCAATAAGGTTTTAACAAACTTTAGTCACCATGTGTCACATGTTTCAAAGCATTTCCAAGTCACTGAGGAAATGTGATTACATATGGCAGTCTCCAGCAGCTGTGGCTATCATTCCTCAAGCTCACATTTAGGTGTTTACACCTAAACAGCTGTAGTAACAAATGCTGGAACAGTCGTGAGACTGATGGCAGGAAGGACAAATTTCAAATTTGTATTACAGGGATTTTTGTTTCATGTTTCGTTTTATTTTGCGAAGCACTTTAAGTTATACCTGTGTTTGAAAGTTGCTATATAAATACAATTGAATTGAATTTTTCACAAAAATAAACAAAAATTCTAATTCTAAGCTTCTTTTCATTCTTCTCATTGTCTTATATTTCTGCAGACAGCATGAGTCCAAGATATTTATGTACAATTTCAGGTTAATAAAACAAATGCCACTAGACAAAAATACCTTCCATCTGTTCTCAGTTTTGTAAAGGGTCAATGCAGTTGGCCCCCAGTGCTACGTAAGCTGCTGGTATGCACAGAAAAAGGAGGGTGTACTGGCATGGTCAGCTTCTGTCAAATGTGCAGCAGGTGGTCTGCAATATATACACAGTAATATTTCTAAGCTTAGTTCACTTGGTATACTGAAGACTTAAAACAAATGATTGGCACATAAGAATAATGGGTAATCTGGTACATCCACAGGCATTTATCATATTCTTACTCCAGAGACAAAGGAGACGGCATAATGACTTGTAATTTATCACAAGATCTACCAGTTGTGTCATGGGGTTGGCTTACTGCCTTTACCATTTGTGCAATAATAATAAAGATAATTACAATTGATTTAATGGGCTACTTGATGGAAATTGTGACACTGAAAACTGACACATCTATTAACTTCAAATAAAGTACAAAGTAAATAACGCAGAAAGTAATACATTTATTAATGCAGTGGTTGACCAATATCAATGGCCAACTTGACCAAAAGATTTATCTGAAAAATAATTGTACATTTATGATGGACAACACAGTCAGGGAAATTCCAGTGCATCTATTGAGTCTTTTGTGTTTGCAAAACTGCTTTCAAATCCAGAGTTAGAGTAGAGGCAGGAATAAACATCAAGAAATGAATCTATCACAAATATGAGATTAAAAAGAAGAAAGAAAAAAAAAAGACAGCAGAACACTGCCATCTGTTATTAACAGCAGCAGACTGACCTGTAAACTGACCTGTAATGTTACCTCTGGAAGATAAATTATAACAGTCTATTATACCAGTAAGACCTAAGGGCAGAAACAGTGATTTATGGAGCTGTTATTACTGCCCAGTTGAGCTGCTAATGTTCCCTAATGAGGCATAACCTCCAACTTAGCACAAAGGACTAACTAATACATTCAAGACTGAAGAAATGTTGCATCACTTAGAGGCAGAAATGTCTGTCTTACCTGCAGCAGGCAGCGATCACAGCATTTCCAGTTTAGAGAACAGGGTAGGAGAGCTATACTGAAGGTTAACTGCTACTCAGAATAAGGATCAAAGTGGAGTGGATTTTCATAATCTAAAACAACTCAAAACTCATAAATTTCATAGGGATTCAAATAGCACAAACTCTGTGTCACTACTACTTACTTAATTTATACGCTTATAAACACACACGCATCAGTACAATTACTGATGCTGATCATCCAAATAAGGATTTAATGCAACTTGATAGCATTTTCCTACCATATGATACTTCAAAAATTGACTGAAAAAAAAAAAATCCATCAGCCTCATAATAATGATTCAATAGTCAGTGTACCTGGACAGGAAGGACACATAAAAATTAGAGACAGGTGGCAAGAGAGCAGGAGACAAAGAGGATCAAACAGACTGAACCATCAGTAGGAGAAACAGGGACACAAGAATCACTCAGGCATCAAATGGTCTGTCTGAGTTAATCCAGACCATCAAACTTTCCCTGTCATCCACAGACACACACACACACACACCTCCCTGTGTAACAGCAACAGATGCTGGCAGACAAAGAGGCTTGTTCCACCTTTTTGTCTTTGGATCTTGCCCCTTTGGTTCTATTTTCCTGTCTTCTCAATCTTTCTTGTTACTTTCGTCTGCAAGATAAAATGCCAGTGATCCTACAGTCTCCTTGTAATCAACAAATGAGGGTTTGGGGGTGTCACAGGAGACCAGTGGGTAAGAGTAAAAAAGTGAGAAAAGCAGCAGCTATTTGATAGTTTCAGCTGCATAGAAGAGACACAGACAGGCCATTCATCTCAGTGGATCAGATTGCAGTCTCCCTGGACTTTGTGCATGCACACACACCTTACACACACACACACATATATACAAATGCAGAGCGATAGACAGGGATGCCAGTAAAACACAGACACAAACTCTCTTGCACCCATAAACCAATCCAATATTAATACTACAGCATGAAGGTACCCTAGATTTTTAAATCCTGGACCAAGTCACTTGGGTGGAAAGACCGAAAAAAATGGGGGGAAAAAATGAAAAATTACAGTTATTTCATAGGAGTGTCTAGACTATGTTTTTATATCTTTTTAATTAACCACCAAAGGCTTGAATCAAGGCAACTAGACTTTCTGTCCTGGTTCAAGAAAAGAAAGTCCAATTGCCTTGATTCAAGCCTTTGAGAGTTACCATAATCTGAGTGACCACAGGAATCTACTTGAGTGTTATCAATCAACCATGTAGCATAAAGAGCCAGAGGGAGGGGCAGAGAGAAAGAAAGCAGAAAGAGGCAGAAGTCTGAGAACCTTTGCAATGGTTTTTGATTTCACGGCACTGTGTGTGTGTGTGTGTGTGTTAGTAGTAACCAAGCTCTTTCAAACCTTCAAGCATTTCAATGCCACCTGAACCTGAAACACGCACAGAACAAGGTCATTGTGGAATTGTCAGTCGTAACTGCTGGCCTCCTATGGTGAGTTTATAAGGACTTTCAAGGTTCTCTCGGAGGGATCAGATATCACAGGTGTCCACATTTCTACATCTGAACACTTGAACACATTTCAGAAATACACAAATTCCCTCAAATCTTTCTTTCGGTATGTTTCTATTACCCTTGCAATTTTACAAATTTGAATTCCAAGTCAGCTAATGTAAACACATGAAAAACGACCATATATAACTCACATGAGGTAGTTTTTCTGGCAATTTGTGAAAGGAATATTTCACAAAAATGCAAAAGAGAGACATTTTTTACATCTAAAGATTATATGATGTGCTAGAAAAAGTCACATTCACTTTTCTGTAGGAACTGACTCCCTTGGACATGATGTATCAAACAAAACTAGAGTCAGTGTTGGGCAAGTTCCCTTTCTACACGGACTAGTTAAGTTCATAGTTCACAGAAATTAAAATGAACTAGTTCAGTTCATACTTCATATTCAAAATTTGGAACAAGAGTTTACCATTTCAAAAAATGAACAAGTTCATTTTTTGTTCTTTAAATTCTTTTTTAATGTTGCTGCGAGCAGTTATTCGTCAAAATGATCGCCACTGCCCTTATACTACACCACCACAAACAGCAATTATTTTATCTATCGAAAACTATGTGTCCAATTCGGAATCCTTAACCAACCAGGGTTCACATAAGCATTAAAGGGACAGCCCATGTAAAACTGTAATTTCCCTTTCAGTTTCTCTCTACACTATGTTAAAAATATGAGGAAAAACTAGCTGCCAAGTGGTCTTCATTATAAGACAAAACCAGGTCCTTAAGGTGCAAATGTTTTTTCCCCCATTTCAATATTTCAATCCCCGACTCCAAAGGTTACAGTGTAATCTTTGGAGTCGGGGCGCTCCTTCGACTTTGGGCGACGGCAGCTTTCATCTTCCTCCATGCTTGTTTTAAACATTTGATGACGCAATTGTTAGCGTGACAGAAGCGACAGTCCTGTGTTGCCATGTTTGATTGCTTTCCGAAGATACATATTAGGCTCGTTTGTGGTGTATTTTAAACGTGGTTTGCTGGAAACCTGGCACGGGTGTCTTTCACAATTGCCCAAATGAAGTTGTTCAAACCCGACGCTCATCAAGGGGAAAGAGAGCGTGTTCAGTTCACATTCACACAAAATACGAACTAGTTCACGAACTTTCGTTCAATGAACGCGTTCATTTACAACACTGACTAGAGGAGTCATTGCCTTGCAAAACTCATCAGAAGTTGGATAATAAACCTAAAGTTTGGAATTCTTTACCCACAGAAATCCTCTCAAAAATGCCCGTCTCCACGTATAATGGCCTTGGTTTATGACAATTCGGTGCCAGAACAGAAAACATCTTTGCAGTTGAGTTATATCAACATTTTGATACATCACTTAAGGTTTGTGCCAAATCTGTAATGGAAATGCTTAATTTGAGAAACATTATATTTTCCTCATGAATTTGTTGAAAAGGTGGAGATCCCCTCCCCACATTCCCCATATTGCTCCAACATTTTTCTGGGGTTTATATTCATTCAGTCTGAAAAAACCCAAGTATACTTTTGTTGACTTTGGCAAGTACACTTTTGCAGGTTTACTACTATCTACATGTCCAAATTATTTAATGTAATTATGTAATGCAAAACAAACTGTCATTAAACTTAAGGTAGCTGTTAAAGGAATGCTTATCTCAGGGAACTGATCGTCTATTCATATGTAATTATATGTAATATGCAAATATCAAAAAAAAAAAAGAGAAAAATGTTATTAAAAAACAGAACTCAGACCATAACACGTTTTAATTGTAGTAGCCACACATTACTCTGCACTAATAATTTTTGGCTCAAAGTCCAATAATTCATTTTAAATAGTACCATAAAGATTAGAAAGAACAGCTGACTGACTGACTATATTTCAAAAGTACAAAGCTCAATTTTTACAACAAAAGAGCAGAAACTACAAAAACAGATTGAAATCAAAGAGGATGGAGACACATATGGGTAACAGCCAAGAAACAAAATGGTGTTTGTGCTCTGATGAAAGACTTGAGACAGAGCACAAGTGTCCACATACTATATAGATAGTGTTTTCTACAACACCCTTCCCTGAACCACTGTGAATGCACATTTAGACATAGTCTGTTCTGTGGTGGGGAAATATAGGTGATCCAAATTCACACTCATGGCAAAACTTACACCAGATCTGAACCCAAATGGCTTTTCTGATATAAACTGAGTTCATAGTGAGCACTGTCAGACCTATTTAAGTTGGGAATTGGTGAAGCAATACATCTGAGCAAGGAGAATATTTCTTCTCAACAGCGAAAGTGTGAGGTCCAGAGATATAGTAAAAAAAAAAAAACAACTGGTTGTTACAATGCACACAGATATAATGATTTTTTTTTTTTTATTTAAGTATTAGAGTTATGACCACAGTACACATGTCCATGTGTATTTGAGTTGAAATGCAGTGGGAAGAACAACCAGGCTAAGCTGCCCTCATTCTTTCATCCACCCAAATCTTTTCCTTCTTCTCTCATCTCAACTCATCTTATAGTCTCATCTTCCAGCCTGATTTACTTATCCCAAATCCAGCCTTAGCATCTTGATGAAAAGCTTTGGGTCCAAAGACACCAGTACTGCTGTTTCTTTGTGGTTACATTTCTTTTCAATGGGCTCAACTTTTTTTCTCTATCAGACAAAGTACCAGAGTAGCAATCAAAGCTTGGCAACACCTACCAATTATTTTGAAGAAGCACGAGTGAAAAATGTTTGAATAATACTCTACATTTCCTTGCCAATACAAAACAAAGCTGACAAGCTGTAAAAACAAAAACTGAAATGTGATAAGACAACAGAAACATGAAGGAGAACAGTGGTGTAAATCTTTGCTGACTTGATTATTCAATTACAAAATCACTTGCTAACAATTTGGCACAACAAAAGACATCTTGCATTTCAAAGTCTTGACACCTCAAATTACAATATTGAAAAATACAGCAAACTTTTTATCAATGTAGTCAGTCAGAGGAACCTGAATTTTCTTTTATTTAATGTTTCCATATATCACACACCCATACTTTTCAGTATCAATGGCTGAGAAGCCACCTCGGTATTGTATACCCTTTTTGCTATTATATCATATTATGTACTTAGTTTTTCACACATAACCTCTGCATTTTGGCTTAGTGTTCTTCAGAAATTAATAATGGCATGGTAAAATGATCTCTGTTTTTGTTTACCTAAGGTAAATTAACTTATTTTTACAACTTGGTAATCAGGTGGCATATCAAAACATACAGAACTCAGTAGAGGCTGGAAGTTCCGAAGACAAAATGGGGGATACTTTTGAAGGTTAGAAATCCTGTGGGACTTCCATATGCAGCCTGATAAACACACAGACATACAGTGCCTTGCGAAAGGATTCGGCCCCCTTGAACTTTTACACCTTTTGCCACATTTTAGGCTTCAAACATAAAAGATATAAAATTTTAATTTCTTGTCAAGAATCAACAACAAGTAGGACACGATAGTGAAGTGGAACGAAATTTATTGGATATTTCAAATTTTTTGAACAAATAAAAAACTGAAAAGTGCGGCGTGCAATGTTATTCGGCCCCTTTACTTTCAGTGCAACAAACTGACTCCAGAAGTTCAGTGAGGATCTCTGAATGATCCAGTGTTGTCCTGAATGACTGATAATGATCAATAGAATCCACCTGTGTGTAATCAAGTCTCCGTATAAATGCACCTGCTCAGTGATAGTTTCAGGGTTCTGTTTAAAGATCAGAAAGCATCATGAAGACCAAGGAACACACCAGGCAGGTCCCAGATACTGTTGTGGAGAAGTTTAAAGCCGGATGAGGATACAAAAATATTTCCCAAGCTTTAAACCTCCCAAGGAGCACTGTGCAAGCAATCATATTGAAATGGAAGGAGTATCAGACCACTGCAGATCTACCAAGACCCGGCCGTCCCTCTAAACTTTCATTTCAAACAAGGAGAAGACTGAACAGAGATGCAGCCAAGAGGCCCATGATCACTCTGGATGAACTGATCTACAGCTGAGGTGGGAGAGTCTGTCCATGGGACAACAATCAGTCGTACACTGAACAAATCTGGCCAATATGGAAGAGTGGCAAGAAGAAAGCCATTTCTCAAAGATATCCATAACAAGTATCGTTTAAAGTTTGTCACAAGCCACCTGGGTGACACACCAAACATGTGGAAGAAGGAGCTCTGGTCAGCTGAAACCAAAATCAAACTTTTTGGACACAATGCAAAATGATATGTTTGGCATAAAAGCAACACAGCTCATCACCCTGAACACACCATCCCCACTGTCAAACATGGTGGTGGCAGCATCATGGTTTGGGCCTGCTTTTCTTCAGCAGGGACAGGGAAGATGGCTAAAATTGATGGGAAGATGGATGGAGCCAAATAGAGGACCATTCTGGAAGAAAACCTGTTGGAGTCTGCAAAAAACCTGAGACTGGGACGGAGATTTATCTTCCAACAGGACAATGATCCAAAACATAAAGCCAAATTTACAAATTTTCAATGAAATGGTTCACAAATAAACCTATCCAGGTGTTAGAACGGCCAAGTCAAAGTCCAGACCTGAATCCAATCAAGAATCTGTGGAAATATATATATATATATATATATATATATATATATATATATATTAGGGCTGGGCAACGATTAAAATTTTTAATCGCATGATTTCCCTGATTAATCACGATGAATTGTATTTTATACGGAAAATCAAATAATTAATTCAAAAGTAGTGTAAAGGTCACTTTTATTTAAATGTTCTGCTGCCATATGAACTAAAGTGTCATAACATTTGTTGTTCAAACACTTGTCAGTAACACATATTTAGTGTAAATTAGGGGTGCTCCGATCGATCGGTGACCTGATCGGATCGGCCGATATGCATATGATCGGGATCGGTCAGAATTGTCATTAAAGCCGATCAAAAGAGCCGATCAAAAACGCTCTATTCTCGTGCGCATACACTGTCTATAGACCGTTTCGGGCCAGCCCCCCCGGAAGTAATCCGTCCGCCATTGCGGGGTTGTGCTACAGAGCGACGCTTTCACCGGCTCGCAGATTAACCAGTGTTTTTCTCTTTCTACAAATAGATATTTTTATAATGTCGAGTCGGTCGAGTGGGAATACATGTTCCGTCATAAACTGTGCCAACAATGGCGTGAAAATTCAACAATGGAAGAAGAAAGTATGAAATACACAAGCCTTTACTGCACGAAGACTGCCTTGTTTGCAGCCATACAGTTTGCACCGATTTCCTGGGCGCACCGACAACCAAGAAGTTAGGAAGACGTGGGTGAAAAATATCAACAGAAAGGACTTTGTTCCAAATGAATACAGCCGGGTGAGTTTTCGTTAACATTCAATCTCGTACTACTTATAGTCTCGCTGAGAGTCCCGGACGATTCTGGCCGAAAGAACAGCAGTAAGAGGCTACGGTAGCCCTCGGCACTAGCACAAGCCTATAAATAAATAAATGAATGAATGACTGAATGACTTAGGAGAATGATTAAATAAATTAAATATAACATTAACACATAGCCTAATTTACCGCTAGCGTTAACGTTACAGTAGCATAATCTTTATGGCTTGTTGACATTAGTTATAGCCAGCGTTGCAGCGTTCCACAGTTTTTAGTGTTTGATTATGGGAATAGATCATGCTATTTCCATAACCAATCATTAAAAACAGCGATAAACTACCTTCATCTGTAACTGGAGGTCACTGCCTAACATCATCAATCCAAGACATGTCTGCGTTATCTGTAACAAATGCTCCACGCTGCTGTGTTTGGGTTAGTTGGTGGAGCACCGCACACTCCAGTTATGGCTGGGCCACTAGGGGGCGCATGTCCACAATTTTCAAGTCGAAAAGGTCTAAGACAGCAGGAAACAAAGGGAAATAAATACGATCGGTGATCGGTATCGGATCGGCCGATATTGATTTCAGTGATCGGTGATCGGTGATCGGTGATCGGTGATCGGTGATCGGCCCCAAAAACCCTGATCGGAGCACCCCTAGTGTAAATCTCATCTTAAAAAATGTCAAATAAAATAAAGCTTATTGCCACTGCCAGGGCATTAATGTCACCCTGTTTTTTTTATGAATATTAAAAAAAGTCCACCAACAAAATCCTAACAATCTAGAGGCCACAATCATAACATTAAAACAGGTAATTTTTGAGGTAACAGCAGAAACTTTTTCAACTTGGCAGTGGTTACAAATAACCATGTTTCTGTTGAATCCTCCCCTGGGAGAACTTTAAAATGAAAATGTCCATGTAAAAGTTCTGTAACTTTATCAATCCATAATTATCTGTGTATCATTTTTTTTTTCCATTTTCAATAGTCAATTAAAAAATTAAAAAGTGCTTTTTTATTTTTTTCGGTTTTTTAATCTAACAAAAAAAAAAAAAAAAAAATGCCTGTTTTTTCATATTTCAATTTTTACAAACAGGCCACGGGCCTGAATTTCTTTTAAATATTTTATTGTCTGGTTTATGTGACCCAAAAATGGCTTTGTTTTATAATCAAAGAACAGACTTTCTATTGTCATTAACCATCTGTGCCACTAGACGGAGCCGCACTGAAGTAACCAGCTAGAGCAGTGGTGCACAAACTGTGGTACATGTACCACTGGTGGTGCGCGAGCGCTCTCTGAGGTTAGGGTTAGGGGGTTAGGGTTAGGGTTAACCCTAACCCCCTAACCCTAACATCAGGACTTTCCACATTTTCCCTTTTTTTTTTTTTAAATCGGAAACATACAATGCATTACAAATACGTTTCAAACGAAATTCAGGTAACAATAGATAACTACAATCAGGAATAAACATCTCTTCTGTGAATTTAAAGCTAGTTGAGAGGGCATATATGGCTATATTTCAAAATTGGTCATCATGGTGGTACTTGGAGAGCTGAACAGTTTCTCAGGTGGTACGCAGTATTAAAAGTTTGAGAACCACTGAGCTAGAGAACAGCATGGCATGGCATGGCATGGTTTTTAAACAAGCTTACTCACTCTAACCAACATTGTGCTGCTGCAAATTTTAATTTAATATTTTAACTGTTTTTAAATTTTTTACTGTTTTTTAAAATGTTTGTACGGTGACCTTGAGGGTCTTGAAAGGCGCCTTTAAATAAAATGTATTATTATTATTATTATTATGACAGTGAACGCATGGAGCAGATTTGATGATAAATGGAGAAATTACGCAATCGTCTTGAACAAAGGGGTTTGAAAGTTTGTTTTTTTTTCAGAGAGAATTGTTAATATTGCTTCTTGAGTTACTACCCGAACTGTAAAGTACACTGATTTTTACAGCTCTCCATGTCTGTTTAAACATTTCCGCAAGTTTACCTGCCAATTTTCAGGTTCCGCAGCAGCCAATAACAGACTTTTCAAAACAAAAGCATGTGAGTAACGTGCAATAAAATGTTGGCGTTAAAGGAGCAAAAAGCGAAATCATTTCACCGCTAGGTTTGCTGTTGAGCACTGCCTGTAGACCAAAACAAAGTGTGCCATTAGCCACGCCCCCTCTGTCTCTGCTCGCCACCAACCCCCCCCCCTCCCCTCCACACACTCCCCCACTACACCCCCGCTCGCTTCGAAGATCTACCTACACCGAGCAAAACATCACCATGGCGAGTAAACAAAGTAAGTCATTTATAACATTATAATGTTTATACTGGTTTGTCCGTAAATTAATCTTTATGTCACTAATTTAGTGAGTCACCATTAGCATCAAACGTTATCTATTCGCCGCTAATTGCGTTAGCAGACAGTTCAACGTTAGTAACAATATGACGGCAGTGAATAGCTTTCCTGTTTTGTTCCGCTGTCTGCCATTTCAGTTCGAAAATGCTGCCGCCGTCACTACTCACTGGCTGTCGCGTTTTATAGAGAGGGGGAGGGGGAGGAGAGAGGAGGCGAAGTTTCACATGAACGCACATGAACGCGCGGCCGGACCGGCTTGTAAACATAAGGCTGGAGATCAACACAGAGAGCGGGGTTGTGACGTCATCCTATACTCCAGATGAAATTACACCTCTCGTTCTCCATGTAGCGATTTTTTAATTCCTTCAGTCTTAAATAATGGATTTCCACTTATTGCTCCTTTAATAAAATAATGTGTAAACGCGATAATAATGTGTTAACTTGCCCAGTCCTAATATATATATATATATATATATATATATATATATATATATATATATATATATATTGTGCGTGTGTGTGCACACATGTGTGCGTGAGGGTCCAGAGCCTCTGTAATAAAGTTTAAAGCTGTATCTTGGCGATAAAGAAAGTCATTAGTAAATTTTCCCTCTCAAGACCCTTTAATACCCTGGATGCAACCCTGGCCAGAGGTTAGGCTACACACTAGCGTGTATTTTTGTGTTTGAGTGCATATCCATGTGGAGGCTGTGTCTGTGCCTGTGTTTTGTGTGCTTGCGCATGAATCTGGCATTGTAATCGCAATCCTTTGCCAAGGAAAGCATCAAAAACTGTACACATCAGTAACTGCTGTAATTCAGCGCAACTTCAGTAATTTTCTAGTCAGCGCTGCAACAAATCCTTCAAACTAAAATGAAAATACTGCATTCACCTGATCAATGGAAGATCTACAGTACTGCACTGATATAATTTTTCAGCTGCCTGCAGTAATATCATACAAGTTATGTTAAAAAGGTTCAAGAACCACATTTCCTTTCAGTTCAAAGCAATAGGCAGAAGAATAATGGAGACAGTAAAAGGATTAGGATGGAGGTTATGGGCCTATAATGTTTCCAAAGACTTTTTGATCAGCATTTACCAGGATTAACAAAGCTATAGATCAGCATAACTGGTAATAAATGCATTGATCTGCATCTGCCTGGTCCACAGGCTGCCTTGCGCATACACAATCTAAAAGACACACAAGTCTGAAAACATACAGTAAAGGGAGGATTACATATGCAGGATAGAATCACAAAAAAACATAAAACCTGAAATATTGATGAAAATACTACTGATGACAATCATGGAAATTTGAGAGTCAGCTGTATTGTATGTGGTAAGTCACTAAAAATTCCATGACTTACATGAATAAAGACACACACACACACCACTATCTATATCATCAATTAGTCCTATAATTATACCATTCACAGCGGAACAAAAACCATAAAGCATGGTGCAATAGCTTATGAACACAAAAGCTTAGATACATAAATAAATACAGTGGAAAATAAATACACGTGTCTTGAAATAATAAACATAAAATGAATTCCAAGCAAGAAAAAATGACTAAAATTTGCACCAAGCAACCATATATATCCTCCAAACACACATATATTCGCTCACACAGACACTCTGGCAACAGAAACGTTCAGGACTCTTTCACAGAGAACAAAAAATGCTGCCGGCTTTAAAAAAAAAAAAAATTAAAATGATTACAGGTTAGAATGGGGGTAAATACAACACACAACTAATAACTGTGTCTGACTTCAGTAAGACAGTCGCTGAAATAAAGACACATAAAACATGCAAGAAGATAAACAGATTAAGTTGGCGTCTCTCTCTGTCTTTAGTGGTTCCTGTTTTACTTTGAAAGGTCTGTCTTGTCATCATTGTTTTCTGCTTTGCTTCCTCCCTCTTGTTACCTTGATTCCCTGCACCTGCCTCTCATTTGTTCCTCTGTGTATTTAAGTCTTGTCATTTTCCCCTGTTCTCTGTGGCTCCATTTCGTCTGTGTGATATGTCACGTGTTTTGCTGTCCTGCCCGTTCCCCTCTCGTCATTCTCCTGCCAGATAAGTTTGTCTTTTTGTGTTTTTGGATTTTTTGAGATTTTATGTTTTTGGTAATAGACCCTTCTTTGTTTGTACTCCTGCTCCTGGGTCCTCTCTTAACGCAGCCAAACATGACACATAGTTTGTCATAACATACCTGACATTTTTCAGGTGTGTCATGACAAACTGTGTGAACAGAAAAAAACTATATTTACTATAGCTTATGTAGATACTATGAAATTCAGAGCACTGAACACTGGTTGTGTGTATGAGTGTGTGTCTGTGTGTGTTATTTTTTATTTAGGTCTTTCAGCTATTACGGACATCGCCGTTTAAATAAAAAATTATCAGCCTCTTTGTGTTTAGCTCAGTGAGTGACTCTCGCCTTTTTACGTTTGTGCTTTTCACTCATTAAGTGATCTTTGCTCTAGACCACGGGGCAGACCAGGACACGCTGGAGAGATTATGGGCTCGACCTTACGCCAGATCTAAAGCCGCTATTTAGGGGTAACGGCATAGGGAGCAGAAGATTGGATTAGCGGTTAGCAGAGGTTCCTAAACTTGCAATTTGCGGGTAGCGGCTAGTGGGTAGCAGCTAGCGGGAAGTGTACGATCCCAGCGTGTCCTGGGAACACCTAGGGGTTTTCTCAGAGGAGCTGGCAGATGCGGCCGGGGGGAGGGATCTCTGGGCCTCTCTGCCCCCGCGACCCCACTCCGGACCAAGCGGGAGCTAATGGATGGATGGAAGTGATCCTCACACGTATGCCCATGCCCATTCAACTGTGTCCTGGCTAAACTTACAGAACATTAAGTTGCCAGACACATAATAGTCTCGGAGAAACTGCCCTTCCATGTACCTGGGAGTAAGCCGGTAGTTCCTTCGCTTCATTGCCGGTCTCTCAGATGGCCGCTTCGACTTTTTTTTTTTACGAGAAAAGCGGGGCCAGGAGGAGGCAGAGAAGCTAGAGTGACCCCACCTTTTAGTGATCCCTCTTGGAACATTTTTTCAAAAGAAAAGTTCATTTTAGTCCGGGAGAAAAAAAAAATTGAAGGCTACGTCCATCCTGGCACTAACAGAAAAGTAATGCATGTCGTTCTTACAAAGCAGTAGTGCTGGGCGATATGGAAAAAATCATATATCACGATAACGATATATATCACGATGTACCATAATAAAGTATGTTTTCAGTTATTCTCTGAAAAGTTTGACAAAAATATAATTGCTTACTTTTCAACTTTATTTTGAAAGGACATTTAGCTGAACTGTCACAAACATACATTTTAGTGCAGCAAAAACAGGTAGGTACAATGGTACAGTAGCTTTCACATTTTTTTTAAAGTGCAACAGTTTTTGAGAGGAAAAACAAATTTTTGCACTGAAGTTCAGCTATAAAAAATAAACACAAATTATTTTTCAACTTTCTGAAATCTGTAACCTTGTAGTGCAAAGTTTGCAAACCAATATAAAGTGTCTAAAGTAAACATCAGGGTTGAAGAGAACTCTGTTTAAAGGAGCAATAAGTGGAAATCCATTATTTAAGACTGAAGGAATTAAAAAATCGCTACATGGAGAACGAGAGGTGTAATTTCATCTGGAGTATAGGATGACGTCACACACCCGCTCTCTGTGTTGATCTCCAGCCTCAAGTTTACAAGCCGGTCCGGCCGCGCGTTCATGTGCGTTCATGTGAAACTTCGCCTCCTCCCTCCTCCCCCCTCCCTCTCTATAAAACGCGACAGCCAGTGAGTAGTGACGGCGGCAGCATTTTCGAACTGAAATGGCAGACAGCGGAACAAAACAGGAAAGCTATTCACTGCCGTCATATTGTTACTAACGTTGAACTGTCTGCTAACGCAATTAGCGGCGAATAGATAACGTTTGATGCTAATGGTGACTCACTAAATTAGTGACATAAAGATTAATTTACGGACAAACCAGTATAAACATTATAATGTTATAAATGACTTACTTTGTTACTCGCCATGGTGATGTTTTGCTCGGTGTAGGTAGATTTCGAAGCGAGCAGGGGTGTAGTGGGGGAGTGTGTGGAGGGGAGGGGGGGGGAGGGGGGGTTGGTGGCAAGCAGAGGCAGAGGGAGGTGTGGCTAATGGCACACTTTGTTTTGGTCTACAGGCAGTGCTCAACAGCAAACCTAGCGGTGAAATGATTTCGCTTTTTGCTCCTTTAAGGCATTAACCATGAATAAAAGTTCAAACATAAAAGGCTACTTTGTAGAAGTAGATATGATTCTATCAAATTTATCATTGCAGGTTATTTAATTACATATTTGCTGTAATAATTGATAAAATTAGGTTAGAAATGATAGAAACGATAGAAGAGAAATGGCACGATACACACTTTTATATTGTCTCCACGATATGTATTGTCATATTGCCCAGCACTACAAAGCAGTGTGGTTTATTTGCTTAATGTTTGGTTTTTTTTTCCAAGTGTGGGAAATAAAACTGGGCAACTGCACACACAATGAAGAAATAGCTTCCCATCGCATACTCATCTCCTTCTTTGATAAGTAAAAGCATTTTATTAAGATGCCTCTTTGGAGAAGGACTTGAACTACACAGCTATGGTGGCTCACTTAGACACATAATACACACAATAAAGTGAAGAAATATCCTTACATCTTACAAATGAAAGTGTTTTTAACATCTCATGGGAAAAATACAGACTCGAATTGGGTATAAAGATCTCAAAAAAAAAAACACACTAATCTATACTGGCGACTGATTGAACTTGCAGCCCATTATTTAATGTGG
Organism: Hirundichthys speculiger; assembly: GCA_018398805.1. Taxonomy (NCBI): domain Eukaryota; kingdom Metazoa; phylum Chordata; class Actinopteri; order Beloniformes; family Exocoetidae; genus Hirundichthys; species Hirundichthys speculiger. Next base: position 2,263,948 of record JAGFBZ010000044.1, read on the forward strand.
TCGAAACTGACACAACAAATCCCTGTTCCTTTACACATTTATCACTTGCTCAAATGGTGATTGTATTGCTTTAGCTACCAGAAGAAGCACCAAAGTAGGCACTAAACTTTCTTCCGACCTCTTTTCATTTTTTTGGCCAGGCTTAACAATGGCAGGAGTACATCTGCAGGCTGGATGGGAAGATGTGGAAACTGACCTAGTTCTAATAAAGATGGGATATGCATGTCTGCCATATCAAATATCTTAATTATAGGGATTAAATTCAAAGCTTTCAAAGAAAGAAAGTGTGTGACAGATTGTGAAAGTCAATCATTAACTAATGTAATCCTTATATTAGAGTCATTAGTTGAGTCGTGCAACCAACACAAAACCCTGTAGCAGTTAACATCTGACAGGCCGATGACTAAACAATTTGTACAGTACGCAAATACACATACACCTCTACTTAATGTCAACATATAAGCACATAAACACACACACAACCATGCAAAGAGAGAGGAGAGAGAGCAACTTCAATTTTCATTCCACTAATACAGTCTCAGTATTTACAACCTTCTTGATAAAACATGGTCCTGCTTAATTAGATTAAACAAGAAGCGTGTGTACCTGTTGTGTATGTGTGTGCATTCGTTTTCATGCATGGAACAACAGGTGAGGCAGGGAGACGGCTCTAGACAGCATGAAGAAAGAGGGGAACAGATGGAGAGAGAGAGAGAGAGGGAAAGACTAGACCTTCATTCTGTATTCAGGAAGGTGGTGTAGATCGTTAGCTAAATAAATTAGAGGCTCGCGGCTGTGGATATCACACTGCCATATGTCAGAGAGAGAGAGAGGCAGAGAGGAGAGGGAGAACAGGGAAAAGACTGGTGGAAAGGAAGAGAGAAAATCTGTTTTCTGCAGTAAGTGTAAATAAATACATACAGATAGCAGCAGATGTGGCTTAAGCTAGAGGAAAATACTGGAATCAGGGAAAAAGATGGGACAGCATGACAACAGGAGAAGACAGGAACTAATCCAGTAGAGTTGAACTGAGACCAGAGTTAAGCACATGAGCTGTTGCTCTACCCTGAGCCTGATTTAATAAATCAGTGTAAAACATTTGGACTGATATTAGGGGGAGGAAAGCGATAAGTGACATGTTAGATGGCCTCGTGACAGACTTGGCTGAGTGGAAAACAAACAATTAAATTCAGTCTTATCCCAAAACTACGGCCGTGGCATGCATTTGGTTGCATTCGTGATGCACAGACTGAACAGCTGGTGGCTAGAAATGCAGTTTTTAGTTTGACCAGCTTTGACTGATGACCAGCAGATCAGGCACTGAGAAATTTCTATTTTCCAGCAACAAACACCACAGCAAAGCTCAATCAAATTGTCTAAACAATTTTTTTTTCTTTTGCTATTTAGAGTACAGCATAAACAAGTTTGCAATTTATGTAACCTGTAAGGTAAAAATAACCCATTCAGGAGCAAGAATTAAAATGTTTTGACTGCAAAATTGAACCTAATTAGAAGACCATCACCCTGCCTTGACTGCCCAATATTCCAAAGCTAACTCAGGCTGAGAAGTGGACCACAGCCAGCAGCCCCCATCTTTCACTGGTATCATTGGGATTTTGAACAAAATGTTGATACTTATAAGATGTAAAAAACATATTTGCAAAGTAATTTGCAATTGTATTATGTACTATCCAAAAGAGTATAAACTACTACTATGGAGCCATAGTTGCTTTCACATGCAAACACACACACATGCACACATTGTGAGGTTTAACATATTCTACTACATGGCTGCTCTTCAGCAGGAAGGTCCCCTTGTATGAACCAGGTCATGCTCACCGTTTCTTATTTCTTAAAGAAGAGTTTTTTTTTTTTTTTTTTGTGCCACTATTGGGCTTGAAGGTTTTCTGCCATGAGGGGAATTTTTACTTGCTACTGTTTCTTTACCTAATATTTGCTCAGGACAATTTGTACTGTAAGAGACACGATCTAAAAAAGTTTAATTGAAGTTGAATTTAACTATATTCATCCCAGCTTATTCACTTGCATGAACACCAAGCCAGATTGAGAAGGCTTGGCTATGTCAAGCCAGGTGGAACTAATCTACGTGCGCATTCATGGGTTTCTAAACACAGGCCGCAAAGTCAATCATAGATTTACTGATTTAGAAATGGAGAGGACATGTCCCGTTTTTATTTCACAAAGTGAGTAACAGCTGAAAATGGAAACATATGAAGTTAAACACTTAATTGCATTAAAAAAGGAGTCTGACTACCAGATATTGGTGGGCACATTGAGTGTGTAGGCTAATAGTCTACACAGTCTATAGTCCAATTTCTAGACTACATGTAAAGAGACTAAATAAATTCTGACTGTGGGTGATATCAATAAAACTAAAGTTGGGTGGCTTTTCTAAATAGGATGTTGATTTTATGAGAAAATGTACAGAGGTATCCCAATATAAAACCCAATATATCACAATACACTGTTATATTTTTACTAGGCCTGGGCAACAACTAAAATTTTTAATCGTGATTTATCACGATTAACCACATTGTATCCACAAAATCCATCCATCCATTATCTATACCCGTTTCATCCTCCGAAGGGTCACGGGGATCTGCTGGAGCCTATCCCAGCTGTCTACGGGCGAATATCCACAAAATCAAATAATGAATTCAAAAATAGTGTAAAGTGCACTTTTATTTGAAAGGTTCTGCTGCCATATGAACTAATGTGCCATAACATTTGTTGTTCAAACACTTCAAACACTTGAGCACTGTGTCAGTAACACACATTCAGTGTTAATCTCATCTAAAAAAAATGGAAAATAAAATAAAGCTTATTTCCACTGCCAGGGCATTAATGTCATCCTGTTTTTTGTGAAAAAAAAAAAAGTCTACCAACAAAATCTAGAGCCACAATCATAACAATAAAACAGGCAATTTTTGAGGTAACAGCAGAAACTTTTAACAGGGAGTTCAACTTGGCAGTGGTTACAAATAACCTTGTTTCTGTCTAATCCGCCGTCTGGGAGAACTTTAAAATGAAAATGTCCATGTAAAAGTTCTGTAACTTGACCGCTCTCCATGTCCGTTTCAGCTTTTCGGCATGTTTTTCCGTCGATTCTCTTCCAGTTCTGCAGCGGCCAGTAACAGACTTTAAAAAAAAAAAAAAAGCATGTGGGCAACATGCGCAATAAAAAAAATGTTGCCGTTAATAAATCAATGAGTTAATGTGACAACGCATTATCTTTACCAGTGGTTTTTTTACAAATATCCTTTTTTTTTCTTTAATATTCCTAAGAATGCAGGTGACAGCAACGCTTACAACTTAGGAGAGAAATGGTTGCTTTTCTTCGAAATCATGTGTCTTCGTCTAATCTTCCACTGGAGTACAGCAGATCACCTGTAGACCCTTTATCAGCAACAAAGCACCCAACAAAAAATGTGGTAAATATTGTGTTTGAAAAAGTCTTCAAAACTCTTTTATTTTTTTCCTCAAACATCTTTTAAAATATTAAACTAGAAATGTTCTTTTTGCTGCCATCTACTAGTCCATCCAGCCATGGCGATCTCATTTAAATAAAGTCGTAATCATTAACCAGACAAAGTTTTTTTTGATAAGGTGTGAATTGAATTTGGATTCTAATTGTACATTATGTAACAGCATTTGAGAAACGCAAGTTTTCCCTTGTAAAGTGATGTTTTTTGTTGTTGTTGTTAAAGCCTCTTACGTGGATTGCTCTGGAAGCAATCAATGGCGTTGTGAAACCCGTGGAACTGGATTGATGACCCTGGATCGGTTGTATAGGGCAGGAACGTACACTCCGCTGGTACTCAGAAGCGGCTCTTCTCCTCCCTCTCTCTCTTCGTGGTTAACGTAGGGATGCGGCGTTGCGCAGCAACGGCAGACAGGCTGTCGTCCTTCCCGGTTCGTCTAAGGCCGGTCACACGTCCTGTGGCGCACAGGTGATTCCTATGCGTTGTTTCTTTCGTACGTAGCGGCTCACTCCTTGTGGCGCGTCACGATCAGACAAGGCGTGCGATTGTCGTCGGACAACCAGAGGGATCTGCAGACAGGTCGCCAGGGAAACGCAGGCCTTTTTACCTTGCTGGAGCAGGCCAGAGAGAAAGTGCACCTTTTTTTTTTCGGGTCGTGGCGGTACAGTAAGAGAGAGCGAGTGGAAGGAGGGAGCCAGAATTTATGTGGAAGCGGACGTGATCCGCCTTTGCCAGGAACCCCTGCTAGGAAGTGGGGATCCTCAGCCAGTTAGAGACAGAGTGACATCACTATCACCTAGGTGTGAAAATGAAACCACTAGGCATGCTGGAGATTTTGAGTTTTATGATTTCCTTTGTCTCAGAAAAACCATGGGGTTTTCTGTAGCACATGGTGTGTGGCCCAAACACTGGGTTCAGCTACTTTAAACATCTGAATAAAGCCAGTTTGTTCCACTGTAACAATGGGAGCCATGTCTTTAGCGATGTGGTAAGCTATAGCTTCCGTGATCTTGCGCCACTTCTTACTAGTTTTATCAAAGGTGGCAGTACGAGCGAGTGTGTTTACCTTTTTGACTTTCAGCAAGCAGTTTAATGCACTTCTCATATTCGACTGCGTGTCGTTGCCGTAAATGGTGATACAAATAGGTCATGCTCAAACCCTTTGACTGGACGGGTTTTCAGCATTGTCTGCAGAATATATTTTTTTGCTCCACATCGGAAACCTGGAATCCAAACCATCTCCATATGACTGACTCATTGCTCCTTTTTTTGGAAACTAGCTCATCTTCGACAACTTCTCTCGAGTCAGATACCATTGTTGTTTGTGTGTTGCTGCTGCAATGAGGAAGGGATGAAGGCAGGAAAAGTAACACACTTACATTGTTTATATCGATATTGTTTCATCCTCTATCCTGCAGCACTAATATATGACATAAACTCGATATATCGTGCAGCCCTAAGTGGACACCAGCTGTAAGAAAGGGAAATTAAGGCACTGCTGCTTTTCGTGAAATATACATAACTTAAATGTCAAAAGTAAAATCTGACTTTGTGGGAAACATTGATGACTGATGAAAAAACTGGTAGTAATGGTTGATCATTTTCTGGAGTTTAGGATAGAATTTTGAAGAAAATACATACATCAATTGAGCCCAAATTAGACAATATCTAGCAAGAAAACTTTCAAACCAAATATTGTTTTACCAGAACTTTAAATCTTGTTCCAGGCCACATACACACAATCTGCTAAAAGTTTGTCCGAATGCAGCAATCAGTGTTACAACAGACAATGGACATCTTGTGGTAGAATGATTCCTACCACCTGTTTTCATCTGCAAATTTCCAAAGCTATTTGAAAAAAATACAAAGGAAGGCAGAGGAGGTCCTGTAACTTGGATGGTCAGTAGACTTTGTATCTGGGTGATTAAAAAAAAATCTGAGTGATTAAAAAAAAAAATATAGCAATCATAACTGTGATGGGAGGTGGAGATGTTTGATGTCATTGCAGGACTTTAATTGTATCAATACTTTCCCTTATTATTTGCATCAGATTAGAAGCAACAAAGTGCTTAAGTTTACCCTTCTGACTTAGATTCACCTCCTTGTCAGCTGTCATGCTACTGAACTTCATAAAAGACCGTGGTTCAGTATTCAGCTTTACTTTTTTACAAATTTACTTGGTAATGGTTATACATGTAAAGGATATCTCCCTCCGTGTGCTTGAAGCAGTGAAGAGCAGCCTAAATTAATGCCTTACCTGTCGTAATTTGTGGAAAAGTTTGTTACATTTTTCGTTTGGTTGCTTTTTTGGTTTTCTTGTCAGGTTATTTTGTCCTCTGACCTATGCCATCAAGAAGGTATTTTCAGCCAAAGAACTGCTGTTCACTGGATATTTTCTCTTTTTCTGACCATTCTCTGTAAATCTTAGAGCTGGTTATTTGGGAAAATCCCAGAAAATCTGTCGTTTCTGAAAAACTCATACTCATAACCATCTGGCACCAACAGGAATGCCACAATCACAGTCATTTTACAGTAATTTAACTCACCTTTCTTTCCACATTCTGGTACTTGGCATGAACTCCAGCAGGTTGTCTTGATCATTACTGCATGTCTAAATGTATGGGCAGGTGTATTGCATATAAGGTTCTGCTCTACTCTTTGTAGGTACCTTGTTGTGGCTCAATTAGTACCTACAAAGAGTAAGGCAGATCATGAAGAGCAAGCTCACAGATGACTGGGAAGAACAAAGCCTAAGCCATTAAACTATAAGCCCTGCCAGTAATCAGATACCCTACTAGTAATAACCTGGCCAAAGGAGGAAATGGACACCACTGATCTCAATACAAAAAAAGCTTCCACAGAAAGCAGAGGAGAGGAGAACCATAGCAGTAGGATGAGTCCCTGCATGGCACATACCACTGGCAAAATGCAGGAGTGTCTGACATCAAGAACTCCTACCAGTGCCTAGACCAGGCTGGTCTCAAAGATAACAATAAGGCATTTGCCATAGCAGCACAACAACAACTCCTGAGCCCAAGAACAACAGATGACAGGATCTACTACACCAAAGAGGGTTCCATGAGTAGACTGCACAATGATGCTCATGAAACTGTGGTAGCTGTTACACTCCAACAAAAGACAGTGGCAATAAATGGAGCAATGCCAAGTCTCAACAACAAGAGGAAGGAACATGAGTTTGCTTGGAAAAAACAAATTGTTGAAAAAAGGGAAGTACAACTCCAATGTAAAACAGAAAAAACAAAAGGAAATTGATTTGTAAATTTCATAAATCCATATTTTATTCCCAATAGAACATGAACAACAAAAGATGACAGCTAAGTTATAAATTAGTATGTGATTGAATGTATGTAAATTCATTTTAGTTAATTCAATTCAATTCAATTTTATTTGTATAGCATCTGTTATACAATGCTAACTATCTCTAGGCGCTTTACAGAGACCCAGAGCATGACCCCCAAGCAAATGTCATTAACTGAAATTATAAAATTAAATCCAAATCAAGGATAATGGCAAGTAAAAAACTTCCCACAGCAGGAGAAAAAAAACCTTTAAGCCAAACAGTGGCAAGGAAAAACTCCAACTTTAAGAGGAAGAAACCTTGAGTAGGACCTGGCCAATATGGCCGGACCTTCCTGCCGAAGACGCGCCAGGTACATAGTTAAATAGCTTAGCATCTTAGCCATTAGCATCTCTTATCCAAGATACTAACAAATGCTTACCACTAACATAACAAATTAGTCAGTGATTGATTATATGTAAAATAAGATTAGAACATAAAGGTATTGAATCTGGCCCATTTTACCATTTCATGGAGAATATTAGCTCATTTTGACTTTGATGACAGCGAGACATCTTAAAAAAGTTGGAAGAGGGCGATGTTTTTCATTGTTTAGCATCCTCCTTTTTTTTTCCACAACTGTCTGAAAATGTCTGGGAAGTGAGGAGACCAGTTGCTGGAGTTTAAGGAGAATAATGTTGTCTCATTCTTGTCTGATGCAGGATTCGAGATGCTCAACAGTCCTGGGCCTTTGTTTCTGTATTTTTCATTTATGATACGCCAAATGTTCTCTATTGGTGAAGGATCTGAACTGCAAGCAGGCCAGTTCAGCACCTGGACTTCTCTCCTTCGAAGCCATGCTGTTGTAATGGATGCTGTATGTGATTTAGCATTGTCTTGCTGAAATATGCAAGGCCTTCCTACAAAGACAGATTATCTGAATGGTAGCATATGCTGCACTAAAATTTCTACGTGCTCTTCAGCATTGATGGTGCTTTTCCAGATGTGTCAGGTGTCAACGCCACAGGAACTAATCCAACTAGATAGCATCAGAGATGCAGGCTTTTGAAAAGTCAGCTGATTACAAGATGAATGGTTCCTCTCCTCCTTAGTCCGCTGGACACGATGTCCATGGTTTCCAAAAAAATTTCAAATTTTGATTCATCTGACCACAGATCAGTTTACCATTTTGCCTCAGACCATTTTAGATGAGCTTTTACCCAGAGAAGATGGTGGTGTTTCTGGATCCTGTCCAGATATGGCTTCTTCTTTACATGATACAGCTTTAACTTGCATTTGTGGTTTGCAGGGCAAACTGTGTTTACAGACAGTGATTTATGGAAGTGTTCCTGAGCCCATGCAGTGATGTCCATTTCAGAATCACACCTGTTTATGTGTAGTACCACCTGAGGGTCCAAAGATCACATGCATCCAGTTTTGACCTATGGACTTGTCTCTTGGGCACACACACTCATCCTTACTCTCTGAAGTTTGTCACAGATTGGTGAAGTTCTGCATGAGTCTCTTACATGCAAGAGACTGCCTCTGAAATACACCTTTTATACCCAGTCATCCCACTGACCTCTTGCCAATTAACCTAATTAGCTGTCAAATGCCACATTTGCCTTTGAGTTATGCTAAATACTTTTCCAGCCTTTTGTTGCCCCTGTTCCAACTTCAAAGTCAAAGTCAGAATGAGCTAATATTTTCAATGAAGTGGTAAAATGTCAGTTTCAACATCTGATATTTTATATTGGGAATAAAATATGAGTTTATGTAATTTGCAGATTATTGCATTCTGTTTTTATTTATGGTTTATACAGCATCCCAACTTTTTTTGGAATTGGAATCGTAGAAATCATGTGGGAGTAAAGGCAACATAGATGCTAGTGGTATCTGTCACACTCTGGGCTGACTCCCAATGTGGGAGGGTGACTTAAGCAGATTCCCGCAACTACATCAGAGATCTCACTCCAGAAGAACCCCGAGTTAGTAAAAGTTAAGATACTGTGCAGAACCCTCAAGCACCCAGGCCTTTGATAAAGGATGTAAGATTGAATGGGTAACTGCCCACACAGACAAGTAGAGTCTAATTTTTACTCTATTTCTGCATACAACAAAAAGTCATCACAAACAGGCACTGCACAAATAGAAACATTCCAATCTCTGCCATAGAGGCAATGGTATTATAGAGCTTAGACATTGATTAAACCGGTTAGATACACCTGGAACCACGAGGAAAAAAAGGATAAACACCAGAGGAAGCAGAACAGAGGTAAGCAGTCTCTGGCGGCCAGGGTGAGAATATATGGGGAGTCTCAAAGCATGTTGGGAAATGACAAGACAGGAAAGAGTGAAGAAAACAGGACATTGGAGGATGGCAACGTGTAAATGTCTCAGAACATATCCTCCAGGATGCAGTCACTAGTGGAGGAATATTGATGAGAGGGAACGGAGTGAAAATGTCTGCAGATGCTGCCAGAAAGGTTTTAACACTCCTGTTTTTGCCAACAAGTGTGAAGACATGCACTCTCAAAGAAATTCACTTCTCTCCTATATGTGCATACAAATATATGCCCTCAACACGTATTCTCACACACACACACACACACAATCAAAACCTCAGAATAGACTTTTTCCATGACAATCAAAATTCTACCCACAACCAAAAGTACATGAAAAGATGAGAATAAGGCCTGGAGTCAATGATGCATATCCGTGTCTATTTATAACGTCCTGTAGCCTACACTGGATTGCAACATAAAGCAGCATCTCTATCTGCTTTTAGATCTTTTGACTCCTCCAGCTTTTTGCTTTTTTTCTGGCCAAAAAAAAAAAAACTGAATAGTTAAATTTATTTTTGTAAAAAATGTAGCATAAAAAACACAAGAAATAGGTCCTTTTCTTTTCAGACCATTAACTCCTAAAAGAAAGTTCCATAACTTTTAGATTATTTTTCTAGCCAGAAGAAAGCTTCCAAAAGATTTTTTTACCCTGCTTTCCATTACTGCTTTTTCGTCACATCTTGGTATGGGATTGGTTCTAAATTAGGACAGCAGAAATTACAAGCTTTCTTTTTTCTGTAAACACATGGCATATTAAAGTTGCATGCAGACAAACACAAAGACACAGAGCACACATCAAAACATTTATGTGTCAAAAGGTAATATATACCTCAACATAATGGATATACATAAATGGCTGCTTGAACTATTTGTATAATTATGTAAGTCCCACAGGTGAAGAGCTGATAAACTCAGCATGAAGGGATTTAAGAGACAAATGTAAATGTTTTGTCACATGTTCACAAACAGATGTAAAAATAAACTAGCATCTAATACCATGACCAAATTAGATTACACTTGTTTACAGTGGTTTTGCTACATGGCCCTCCTTACTTCATTTTGTTGTAACTCTTTACCAAAGAAAACAATGATGACTGATGTACAATCTGATTATATGATTATGTTACTACTGCTGGTAATCTAACGTACTTTCACTCAGCTTTTCTCTATGGTGATCAGTGATTCATGTCCTTAAAAAGAAATATAAGGCCAAAAGCAATGAGTGAAACGAACTGTGAGATTAATTTAACCCTCCTCCTCTACTTTCTGTCTCCCCCTCCTGTGTTCTTCCCCCTCCTCTCTAAATTATCTGAGAGCTGTAATTAAAAAGTGCACTCTGGTTCTCGCACGGTGCTAACAAGCAGGCCAAAAGACACTCATGGTTACACACACAAATCCAGACTAAATTAAAGATAGTTAAAGCTGAACTACTCAACTGAGTCAGTGCCAAATGGAGTAGTATGGGAAGGATACAATACTGTACAATTCACAGTGTTCATTGGATTGGGATAAACAAGACTGGAGTTGCGTGCAAATAACTGAATTTAAATAAGCAGAAAAGATGATGAGCACAGATGTGATTTCATATTGGTATTGCTCTAATGATGAAAAGTTGAAGCTCTGGGGTGTTTTTGTAATATTTTTGAAGTATAAAATCCACAGTTTAAGAAAAATCTTTATAAAATCCACTTATTCACTAAGAGATTAAAACGGTTTCTCATTTTACTAGATAATTATTCCCTTGATGATTTAGATTATCATGTCATTGTCCTCTAGGAGAGTCAGAAACCAGAAAACCTTGTAAACCCCCTGAAAACAAATTAAATTTTCAATTCAATTTTGCCAACAGCATCATATTTACGAAAACTTGAAGCCTCTTCCATGTAGTTCTCCACTGAAATCTGGAATGTCTTTGCCAGACTCTTTTACGAAACAAAAAATACTCCAAAAGCCAAATCTATTAATAAGCATTTGGAAGGACTGATGAGTGTTTGTCATCATGGTGCTACCGTTACTGCCATGTATCACTGGGGTTGCTGCCAGGCGGAGCGTCAAAATAAATATCAGAGTTCTGAACATCATAGTTAGTGTTCCGATCCTCCAGATGCAGCACCGCATCTCTCTATAAAGGCAACCTAATCCGTGCATTTACATGGGAAGTTTAATTCTTCTTTAATTCAGAATCAAAGTTAAATCCGAATAAAAATTACCATGTAAACACCTAATTCCATATGAAAATGTCAATTCCGAATTAAACTTAATTCCGAAGTAAGTGGCTGGTTTATCCTGATTTTGATTCCAAATAAAATAATTCCGCGGTCATGTATACATTCATTCCACTTTAAATTAATTCCCGTCTTTCTGCACATGCTCGTTCTCTTGCCCGTCTGTCGCGATGACGCTTTATATTCCGCGCTGGGCTTGTTTTCAAAACAAAGTTTCAAGATGGCAGCATGCAGTAAACGGTGTTCAAGAGCAGAGACGATTTATTTAATAAATAGCTTGGAGGAACTGGAAATAATCAAAAGAACAGATGGCAGGAAACATAAAAATTGTGAGCTTTTCAAAGCGGCCAGGTTAAATGAAGGAGGTTTCACAGATAGAGACGCCACCCAGATTAAAAATAAATGGAATGTTGTTGCTAATCGAGTTGTTGCTAAGTTTGTTTTCTTCCAGTAGATGTAAAGATGTCCGCCCCCCATCCAATCAGAACCCTTCCCAACCCCCAGACCTTAAGCGGAGTTGGATAAAGCCGAACAAACGTGTTTTCCATGTAAACCTTCAATTCGGAAATACTAATTCCATGTAAACTCAAAGAAAAATAGTTTAATTTGGAATTATTAATTCCGAATTAAAAAACATCATGTAACCGTGGCCAACGTCACATTAAGTTTTTTTTTCATGGTAAAATATCACTTTTCAATTTTAATTGAAGGAATATTTGATTATTTTTAGGAGGCACCATCCAGTTTCCGAGGTCTCCCAAAGAAAGAAAAATATTACAGAAAAAGTGAGAAAGAAAAAATGAAAGTAAGTTAGAACATTAACTTTAACTGCTTATCCTTTTAAACAGAGACACCAAACTAAATGAGTCCTCGTAAAATAAAACAGTTAGGTTTTTGTAATTATCAACATTTACTTATTTATCAGTGCAGTTAAAATTGATAAATAAGAAAACATTTATTTGTATTTAAAATAGTTGTTGACACATACATGTCCCTTCGAATGAACTGCACATGGGTAGTTCTGTGAGAATCAAATATCCTTTATAAAACTGTTTTTTCTACAATAAAATTTGAAATCCAACCCAAAATACATGGAGGTGCTTTGTTTTTTTTTTTTTTTTTGTAATTTCTTTATTTAGTTTTTAGTTGACTCTTGCCTTTCAAGTGCTTGCAGCATCAGTGCCTGTATTTTTTAATGCTTGTTTCTGGTTATGCTGTGGTAGTATCTGACAAGTGTTTCAAGTTCAATACATTCACTATCTCAATCAAGGTCACAAAATGCCACTAAACTCTGGCAGTCTGAACTCATCAAAATCTCATATCATACCTTGCTATGACAAACACACACTTAAATGCCAAAGACCATGATAGCTTTAAGATATTACTCAAATGCCACACTCAAACACAGAAACATACCTGTATATCAATATGCAACATATGTGAATGTTGTTGAGGACCAAATTATTTATAATGTTTGGAGTGACTTCAGAAAAGCTTTAGCTCTTCAATAATTGTGCTCTTAAAGTAACATAAAAACATGTTTTGACCATTATTGTGTCATTCTTGTGCCTGAAGTAGAACTTGATTGTACGCTGGTATTACCAGTTCCCAAGCTTTCTTTGATTGACTAACAGAAGTGGACTAATGAATGACTGTGCAGAGAAGACGGGCCGTTATTCTGGTCTGATTAATGTGTTTCCTCAATGCCAATTAAACACTGATTACACAAATTAACAACACTAGGCAACTATAATCAGTAAGTACTCACACAGGGATTGGCATTGATGGAAATGGGCTATGAACACAGACATATATACACCCCAACACACACAGCTGTAAGGGACCACAGCCCATTTGTCCTTCTATCCTTGTCTACACCTCATCAAATGCAAGGTCTGGCAGTTGTAATAACCCAATGCTTTTAGTTGCATGTCGTCCAAGATGGAGTTACCAACCACATTCACCAACCCCTCTCTCTCACACACACACTCTCTCTCTCACACACACACACGGAAAAATAGACACCACCCAAAGCCATGTAAGAGTACATATAAAGCAGGCCTCAGACAGACAGCTGGTGCCACAGGGTGCAGTTAACGGATATCCCCCTGGGATGGGTTTCCAGCCCCTTTGCCTTGTATGGAGCCAAAGAGAAAGAGGGACAACAAGTTGTGAGAATTAAAGGGAAGGACAGAGGGATAGGAGAAGAAAAAATGGATGAAAGTGACAGAGCAAGCACAGAGCGGGCCAAAAAAAAAAAAAAAAGCAAAGTTTCTGCAGACTGAATGTAATGTGACGCCACAGTGGAGTATGGGGAGGTTGACAGCATGGAAAGACCCAGTCAGTCCACAGCATGCAGAAAAAAGCAGGGAGAAAGAAAATGGAAAAAGGATTTGCAAAAGTCCTTGAAATATAAAAAAAAAAAAAAAAAACACTACAGTAAATGTTAACTTCAAAAGCTCTGGAAGAAACTGAGTTTTCTTTTGAGGCTTTTCCCCATGTTATGTGTTGTACAAGTGTTTGGTTTTACAAAACAAATAATGCAGTTACATGTGAGTTGAGAGCAGAAAAAAACTGTCCACTTAAACTTGCATCTTGCTCTTCAATCAGCACACAAATCTGCTTATACTTAAGTGTGTGTATGTGTGTGTGTATATGTGTGTTTCTTTCTTTAAAATCTTATCCAGTGCAGCACAGTTGACTGTTTGAAAGGAAATGTGCTGCAAAAAAAAAAAAAAAAAAAGGGAAAAGCTACTGATTTTTTTCACCATCCAAATAGATCTATGTAGTCCTTTTAAACACTGGGACTTTTAGGCTGTGTGGTACTAATGTAAATGCTTTTATATATTACACCGGTCACCCATAACATTTTTACAACCATGCCTATATTGAGTAGGTCCTTTTCATGCCAACAAAAGAGCTCTGACCAGTCAGAGCATATAAATTGAACATTTGAGCATTTGAGTTACCTTGAGTGTTCGGTATTTGGACATTAGTGGGTTATCTGTCAAGGTATTTGTGGATTAAGTTTTTTTCCTACAGATGGATCCCATCAGGATACCCATGTGGTATCTGGGTAGTTTGAACGCTGGGTGGAAATCTTAAATTCTTCATTTTTAAGGGCAGATTTTGTGGTGCTATACAATATTTTTTCTTAATAGCTATTAAAATATTAATGTCATTTTTATATGTATTTTCATTACACCAACTATCAAACAGTGTTAGGAATAAACACGTTTGTGCCTCTTCTACTATATCTGCTCTCATATATTAAATCATGCTCAATACAGTGTAAGACCCTTTTAAACTTTTCAGCAGGTATAGACAGGATTACAAATATGGCAGTAGCCAGTGAGTTTGAGGTGAGAATAAAGAAAAAGAAGGAAAACAGAACAGTGGCAGAGAAAGTTGGGAGATGGAAAGGAATAAACAGTACTGCATTTTACCAGCAAGGATTGTGTTGAAAGCCGATTCACATGCAGAAATATCCAGAGAAACTGCAAATGTCCATACACCTGATGCCCAAACCCCCCTCCGATATACAAAGTGCAAACAGACATATATACAAAGCCACATACACACCGCTTGATGAGCAACTGACATCCTTATAGGCCACTATGCCTCATGAAGAGTCTCTGAAAAGAGTTAATCAAGCATGTTTTCCTATAATGAACATTAAATTTCAAGCCAAAAAACAAACATGCTCTGAAAAACCAAAGACCATTAATGGTGCTTTCTGCTGGGCATCAGGAACTATTTAGGAATGATGGTTGTTACAATCAGCATAATGTTTGCCTAAAGCCATAGACTGACATTTAAAACAGTGGATTATTAAAGCAAAACCCACATAGTACCCTTTAGAGGGCATTATCATATTATTTAAGAGAAGTCTTATACAACCCAATGTAAAGGGAAGTTGGTACAGTAGGCACATTTAAAATTAAATATATAACATTTACATTTATTTAACTGCATTCAGTTTTACACTTGAGATATTTTGTGGTTTCTTATTGTTGAATTCTTTCATCTGTTACAGGAGAGGGAAGCTATAAAAAAAAAATCATGATTTTCTGTTTGAGAGCAAATAACTGAATGCCTAAACTAGTACTGTTATGTTGTATTGGAAGGACTATCTATTATTCACTGGTCAGATTTGCAGTTTCGTTTCAGTACAGACCTGGATCTGAACAGAACTGTCCATCCTGAGTAACTATCTCCGCTCAATTTTTTTCATCAGATTGCATTTACTGTACCTTTTGAAGTGGGCACTACAAAGATGTAACACTAGATGCAACACTTATTTCAAAAGAGGCACATGCCATGGAAATACCATGCTAAAGCCGGCTAAAATGAACAGGGGTGAAAAGTTATAAATGACAAGTGTGTTTATGTATTATATTCCTGTGGTATTTGGACTAAATCATGTAATAAGCATTTCATTAACAGAAAGAAATTCTGTCAGCCCGTGAAAAAACAAAAACATTAAAAAAAAAAAAAAGGTTTGGGTGGTAGAGCTTTAACCCAATTATAACATTGCTATTTCTTCTTACAACACTTAAAAGTCATGGTAGCATTGATGAGATTATTCAGTGATTGTTGCAGTTTTCATTTTAAAATTCTCTTCGCATACTCTCTTGAAGGCAGGTCAGGACCGCAGGCAAGCCAGTCCCATACCAGTACACTCTACTTCTTCAACCATGCCTTTGTAATTTAACCTCAATGTAGTTCTGCATTGTCTTGCTAGAAAAAATGTATGGACATCCTTGGAAAAGATCTTGAAGGCAGCACATGTTGCCCTAAAATCTCAATGTAATTTTCTGCATCAGTGGTGCCATCATAACACCACAGACACTGGCTTGGATATGGTGCTGATAATGGTCTGAATGGTCCTTTGTCTTTGGTCCAGAGCACATGGAATTAAGTTCTTTAAAAAAAAAAAAAGAAGACGACAACCTACAATACTGATCAATTTGACCACAATACACATTTCCACAGTTTGACAGTCATCCCAGATGCTTTTAAAAGAAGTCACCTTTTAATTCATATCAATGCTTTGTCAGATGAAGCACAAAGATAGACAATACAATTTACATAGGTATAATCAGGCACAATCTGTTTTCCTTGTAAAGTTGTACATATGTGTGTGTTTTCCCTCACTAACGATGTAGCCCAGACCTGTCCTGGCCTTTCCCTTTGTATTTCAAGCAACAAGGTCAACAAGGTTACAGTTCTCAGAAATCTTTTGTGAGATGCACATGTGAGTTGACGTGCAATCTTTACAGGTGTTATTTCAGTCGCTTTTTGAGTTGTGATGAGTGATGATAGATGGGAGAATAAATGTGAAAACTTCATGGGTTTATCATAAATTCAAGTAATAAACAACATTCACTATATAAGAGCAAAAATATATATAAACAGTAAAAAAAAAAAATTAGTTGTTTATTCTTGACACTGTTTAACAGTAGGTATAATGCAAATACAATGGGAGCAGGCCTGAAATGCAGAAATCAATGTATTCTAACAAGTGAAATTAACTAAACAAAGAATGAAATACACTCCAAGGTGAATTAAAATTAAAGTGCTTTTCTTGTGTTTTATTTTTCCCATTTTGCATCTCAACTGTTCAGCCATCCGTCATCAGATATCAGTGTATTTACAATATCATAGATTGCTACAAATTGGCTCTCAGTAAATGCAGGCTGCTGTCCATGAATGTAGGACAAAGAACAGTCATGGGGACTGCACCGTTTTCAACAGTCAACATTACTCCAGGCCTTCCTTTTAAAATCATGTCAGGAAAATGGAGCACTTGAGGACAGGTTAGGTTGCCGTAGTAAGCACCTCGCCACTGGCAACAATCGTTGATTTTTCACAAGCTGTGGGCAAACAGCCTTACATTTAGGCCCAATCCCATTTCTCTTTTCTACCCCTACCCCTTAGCCCTACCCCTTAGCCCTACCCCTGGAAACGGAGTGCCAAGGGGTAGGGCCGAAAGTCAACCCCTCCGAATTGGGACACCCCTTCGACAATCGCATACGTCATCAGTAGTCGCCGCTGCCTCTTACGTAACCAGATGCGACAAGCGCTTGCCGGAGATCTCAGGAAAAAATGCCGTCTGCCAACACAGTCTCGCTCCCAGCTCGTCGAAAACCGACGCTTGGTCAGGGCCCTTCGGCGTCAGTTTCTGACTCACAAGGTCGCCCTCAGCGTCTAAGCACCGACGCAGCGGGCTCTGAACAGATTCTAATGTAATTCCATCCGAGTCGATATTTGACGCTCAGAGCAAGCGCTCCAGCCTTCCATTCATTTCAACACATTAACCCGGCCGCGTCGTTTCAAGCCGCTGAGAGCATCAGTCCCATTGGATAACTGACGATCTGACACACGGAAGTATTCTAATTACTAATGTCCGTCTAATGTCTAATGTCCGTTTTCACGTTAACGGCGATTTTCACAATGATATCTGCAACATTTCTTAAGGCAGAAACACCACTGTCTCCTTGTTAATTACACAACATTAGTGGGTTGATTTCCTGTTGCGTCTGCCGCTGTGATAATCTCTGTTGCGTGGGCTATTGGGATGTTTTTACGGTTGTCTGCTGCTAGACGGAGGAATGAAGGAGGAGGAATGAATCACTATCGATAACTTCGGCGAGGTTGCCGACGTTATTATTAATAACGTTATCGGAAGTTATATTGATAACTTTATCACTGTAGATTATCATCAGGGCTGCCGGCAGCATCCACTCTAGCAACGGTAACCACGTAACTGACGCCTCGACTACTATCGATTTTTTTTTTCGGCGGATTTTTTACGAGGAAAATGACCACTACACATTGAAACAATGTTAAAATAGACAACAAATAGGTTTTCGTACATTTTCGAACTTTATTCATGGAGAAAATACTTAAATATGTCATACCCCTCCGTTTGGAGTGTGCCTCGGAAAAATCTCCGTTTGGAGGGGTATATAGCCCTACCCCTTGGCCCTACCCCTCCGTCATAATGGGAATTGGGACACCCCTACCCCTCCACATGAACGCGCAAAACGGAGGGGTAGGGCCAAGGGGTAGGGCCAAGGGGTGAAATGGGATTCAGCCTTAATGCATCTACCATAAATTACTCCTCAGGAAAATGTCAATCACTGAGATAATATGGTTTATTTACACCCATATCCTAAAATTCAGCAAACTTTGAACTAGACTGAGTATTTTGTGGGAAGCCACAACCACATTCGAGTGAGAAAAATATTTAGCAGAAATAAGTTATTTGACACTTAAGAGAACTCATCATACACACATTCTTTAATTTGTTGTCAGTAGTGATGGGTCCAGCAACACTGATGCGTCGGCGCGTGCGTCGAGCTCAGAGAGCAAAACCCGTGCACGTTTCGCTTTAAGATACAGGTACTGTATCGAACTGACAGTGACGCGCCAAACTGTTTATAAGGAATCACATCTATTGACTGGATGCATCTGCCAAAAGAATTTCCGATTTTTTGTAACACGTCAAAATCAGCAATAATTCTGGACCAGCCTCAAGCCAAAAGAAAGGTTTTCACCGTATGGCACCATTTTGATCTCATATCGGAAAATAAGGTATTTGTTTTAATTTCCTTGTTGATCAAATCTAATAGTACCATCTGAGAAATTTATATGATGCCAGATTTTTTAAAAGAAAGGAAAAAAAAAACACTGAGTCAGATTTTAGAGTGCCATGAACTTCTGCTGAGTCAAACACAACCACCACATACTCTGTGGTGGTTGTTAGAGTAGCTGCGCTGCCAAGCTGGGATATAACTCAAGATGACTGAAGGTTTTGTGTGTATGTGTACTGTATGCTTGTGTGTGGGTATGTACATGTGTAATCAAACCCTCAGTACAGGATGCTATTAAAAGATTTGCATTAACAAGAAAGAAGATACAGTTGTGAAAAAGAGCATACAATTTTCTTAAATTCTGAGCTCAGGAAACAACAAAAATAAAGTTGGCAATTAAAAAATGATAATAAGAATTAATTTTAGAGGAGAAATTACTTTATCCTTACCAAGTCTGATTATTAGATAAATAATGGCTAACAACAAAGGAAATATCACTCCATGCCATTATTTATTTAACACAAACTAAGCCAAAATGAGAAGCAGTGTAAGTAGCAGCCTGAAGCAACTCATCAAATGCACTTGATTAACTGATTATCCGTATGTGCAACCACCTCTAAAAAATATGAAGGCCACCACTTTCTTGATCTGGAGAAATCCGGTGTATCCCTGCAGCCATCTAGCAAGAAGTGGGATACAACCTGAAGAAGCTGCAAATCCATGTTAGGCCCACACAGGGAGAAACATTCACTACTAAAGACTATTAAGAATTACCTGTCAACCTAAAATGCATATTTTCTGACTGTGGAAGGAAGCAGGTGCACCTGAAGAAAACTGACAAAGAGAGGGACAAGGGGCTTTCATATGCCAATAGCACCACCTGCTTCAAGTTTATTGAGGAGCCCCATCATATGCTTTCACTTACATAAATGAAATGTGTGTGACTGATGTATTAGCCTAAGACCGTCAAAAGAATCTCTTGGACCTATTGTCCAACTCACACAGGAAGTTCACCATTTTGTATAGAATTTCCTATTTTTCCTAGACTCCCCCTCGAGATTTGGTCAGATTGACACAAAACTTTTTTTTAACAATCAGACATATGGCCAACACTACAGGGCATAAAATCGTGACTAGCTGGTCACCAAATGCCTCCAAAATTTGACCATTTCGACCGTTTTTTTCTGCCTTGTCACCAGTGGCAAGGGCCACAAAATCCACCATCAACTTAGAAAAAAATCTTTTTTTTCTATGATTTCTGCACATTTGTCATGTGTCACCAAGAGAAACATATCTAAATAATTTAGAAGCAAAGTTTATTTGGCAAAAAGTTGCCATGTTTTGGGTGCACATCGTTTGCCAGAAGTCATAACTACATATGCGCCTATCCCAGCGATTGACAGATGGACAAAACTGAAGACGGACGAATGCAAAAACCTTTCACTGAATCTACTCCACAGCAAAATGGATCGTTTTTGTAAATAATCTCATAAAAATACACAACAGAATAGTTAACAAGAAGGAAATGATATTAGTTATTATTAGTTCATAGTAAGCATCATGGAAACAGAATAAAATGCGCTTTCATGCTTGTAAATCATACCTGTCAAGTATCCCGTTTTGGCCAGGAAAGTCTCGTATTTTACTCTTCTCTCCTGCCGTCCTCTCGAATTAGTATTTTTTCCCGTAAAAAGAAAAACATTCCCAATCTGAGATTTGTCACTTTCCTCGTGATAACTGCCACAGCAGTAGCCCACTACAGGTACAGTAGATGTAAATGTTGCGAGGTTAATGTGTGACATTCGATGAGTGACAGCGCGCAAAGAAAAAAAAAGATTGTTACAGAGAATAGGATGTCGTTAGACAACAAAACTGTTTGCACTCTTCTCTCATGTAAAATAAACTACTCTGGACCAGTCCACAAATACACTCCTTCCAAAAGAGTCATAAAGAATGCAAAGTCTCCAACAAATGAGTACAAGTCATTAAAAGAGTAAAGAAAAGTCATGTGAAATGAGATAAAAAACTGTAAAAGAAGAGCAATATGAAAAGAAAACAATGTGTAGAATGACAATTAAATGTGAATACAAGCAATGTTAAATGAACAAAAAATATGCAAATCACTTCAAATAAATTCTCTTCATATATACCCCTTTTGTGTTTTCATTTAGGCTATAATGAATGTTCACATTATGTTAATGTGGCTTTATGCACAGCTGCACTTCTTCCTGAACTTCAGCCAGATGCTTTGTTTCCTGTGTGCCATTAATGGACAAACTGATTAATCCAGGTGTGTCTGACCTCACAGCACTGGTCAGACACACCTGGATTGATCAGTTTGTCCAATAATGGCACACTGGAAACAAAAGAGCTGGCTAAAATTGCTGAACATGCTGGTCCATGATAATGTCAGCAGTCTACCAGAGCGTATGGGGGGGGCAAAAATAAACACTGGTGAGCAAAATTGCTAGCTGGCTACCAACTTCAAAAACTTGGTAGCCAGGGGCTACTTGGTAAAAATTCTAATTTTATGCACTAATTTGAGAAGCTTATAACTTTTTACCAGGGGGCGACTGTAGTGACACCATAAAATTAATGCCATTTTGAGGACTTGCCACAAAAAAGAAATTGCCAGTAACAGTACATTGTTTATTCTGGTCCAAAATTGGTGAGTAAGATTGCAGTCCTGAACACATAGAACCTATAATATTCAGGAACAGTTGCAGCGCCACTTATTTGTAACAGAAAATGTAATGTTTTGTTTTATACTTTATTTTTGTGTTTTATATTGTTATTATTTTTATATTTTCATTTTATTTTTATCCATTATATTTTAGGTTGTTGTACTCACTTTAATAACATTTTGCCAATATTAACAAACAACAACCAAAAAAAAAATCAATAAAAGAAGCTTCGATGAGAATATTGGTTCAGTCAATCCAACCAATCACTCTGGGTAATCCTTAAGGAAGAGGGCTCATGAGTAAATAACCCAAGGCTTTTTGTGTGTCGTGTGGACATACCTAGAGTGATATTTGTAAAACACAGACGGAAGAGACCATGTACATAAGTTATGTATCTGTGAAGAAAAACCGTAGACCTAACACTCTCAAAAAATTAATCAGTGTATGACAAATTTTAGTGATGGTGATCCATTTAGATCCTCAATACACAGTACTTGCAACATGTAATTGTTCAGACATTGTTCTCAAAAATGTATATGATCTACTGTCTCATTAAATTGAACTTGTTTCAGCTTTAAGAGGAGACAGAAACTTGAGGTATGTGAAAGTAAACCTGGACCTAACCAGGTGTAGCTCACAGATTACCATGGTAACAGTTACCACAGTGACAGACTCCAGTATGAGTTATCTTGGTTTCTGAAACCATCTTAACTGAACCTTCTTGCTCGGAGTCAAGTTACCTCACTTTGCAAAACGGAAAAGTCCAAGGTTTCTTGAGTTCAGGTTCTACATAACCCACTCTCTGAAATGGATTACTGGGCCTCATGAAGTCACTAAGATGACCATGAACTCCTCTGTATACCAACTTGTTCTAGAGTCAAATATGAGGCCATCTGTCAGATAAACTAAAGCTTAGCTCCAAATAGCCTCTGTACAAGTGTAGGGGTTAAGAGATAGCTGAGTCATTTATGTTTTACTGACCAATAAAATTGATACAATTTTAGAAATTAATAGGCATAAAGCATAGGGCCGGGCAATAAATCAAAAATTAATCAAAAACAGTCATTCAAAACCTAACGTAATCTTGCCCCTGTTTGAAATATTCAGTAAATGATTATAAATGGTTCATTTGTGTGCATTTCCTTACACTTATTTTACAAATCAGAAATATATGTAGTTGTAATAGTTGCAACTTGTAATATTTTTGCAACTAAAACCTTGTCAGTTATCTACAAGGATAAAAGATAAAACAAAATCTAAATAATAGCTGACTTTTATTAATCAAGGTAAAATGTTCAAATAATCATGTTATTGATATGAATTTATACTGCCCAGAATGTGCCTGAATAGTAAAAACTTTAAATTACTTTGGAGTAGTCTCAGAAGATAAATTATACAGTGTAATTTGCTTTCAGTTACGCTTAAGAGCCATTAGACATGAAAAAACATTTACTTCTTAACTATTTAAAGTTTTTAATGCAGACAATCAAAACTAGTGAACCAACAATCAGTGGAGAGATGTCAAATCTTTCTACCAAGTTCAGTTTATGAACATTCACTTCGCTTCCAGAAAAGAAGAACTCACCATGATCTAATTCAATTCAATTCAATTTTATTTATATAGCGTCTGTTACAATGACAATTGTCTCTAGGCGCTTTACAGAGACCCAGAGCATGACCCCCGAGCAAATATCATCAACTAAGATTATATAATTAAATCCAATCAATGATAATGGCAGGTAAAAAACTCCCACGTAGGGAGAAAAAAACCTTTATACCAAACAGTGGCAAGGAAAAACTCCACTTTAAGAGGAAGAAACCTTGAGCAGGACCTGGCTCATATGGGGGGACCTTCCTGCCGAAGGCCAGCCGGGTAGAGAAAGAAAAAGAGGGGAGACAGGACAGAGAGAGGATGTAGGACAGAGAGAAGATGGAGGACAGAAAGATCTAATGCAGGTTTTACGTCTGACAACCACATTTAAAACAAACGGAGCAGTAGCATCTTTAGCACCTATGTCGTTGCCAACAGTTGTTTACAATATTTACACAGCAGCTGCTCACAAAACCAGATGGTCAGCTGGTACCAATCAAGATATCTGGGATTTATACCCCCACAAAGCAGTTGACAGCACCCCAATAATGCAAAAATTAGCTTCCACCTGATTAAATCCACCACCATGATGAAGAAGGAGACTCTTGTTAAAAACTCGTGACAATGGGCCGCCCGGTAGTGCAGTGGTTAGGGCAGGCGGCCCATGTACAGAGGCTACAGTCCTCGTGCGGCTGGTCACGAGTTCGACTCCCGGCTCGTCGACCCTTTGCCGTGTGTCTTCCCCGTTCTCTCTGCCCCCGTTCCTGTCTCTCTCCACTATGAATAAAGGCCACTAGTGCCAAAAAAAATCTAAAAAAAAAAAAAAAAACTGACGATGGACTAAGGAAAGTGCTTGTGGGACCAAGTGGGATGAGGGATAACAAATCTCACAGACTGACTCTCCCCATTACAGACTGAACTGGAGCTACTAGTTGTGTTTCCAGAGGATTGTTTGAAACTGGCTCCAGTTTGTCATGACAGGATTGGATGATTGGAGCGGTGGTACTGTGGCACTGCAGTTAAACAGCCTCCGGTAGATATCAAAAATAAGTATCGAATAAGAGAGTTTTTCGATACTCAATGGTATCAAAGCAATTCTATCGATAACAGAATGGTATTGATTTTCGATACCCACCTCTGCATCACCCATTACATTAATTCAGAACCCTAAGATGGGAGAAAAAAAGTTGTGATAACTGAAATGCTTCATTCCTTCCCATCCTCAATGCCATAACTTCATCTGAAGATATTATAGGGATCTGCGGATTTTATTTTTAATTATTACTCTTATACATAACATTTTGACAGAGGGTGTACTTTCTGACATGACTGTACTTTAATTTCTCTTTTGAGCTGCAATGCTTTCATCCTATTTTCATTTGTTTTCTTATTACTTCTACATTCACAAGACAAAGTGAGTCCTATGAAGGACTACTCATAACTTAGTGTGCACTCATATTAATTTTACGGTAGGGTAACAAATTGTCTGTATGAACAGTGCATGTTTGTGAGTGCCTGTCTTTGAACTTAATGAGATGAATGTTTCCCCCCATCCCCTTTTCAATTATAGTGAGTGGAAAAGATACAAGTTCCAGATAGGGAAGATGTTATAATGCAAAAAGAAGTAGAAGAAAAAATTATGTGCAATGACTGAAGAGAAAGATGGAGTGAGAGAGAACTGAAAGAGTGGATACAAAAACAGAACAAGTCCATTAGCCGACTAGTTCCTAGGGACGGTACTCGCTAAAATACCAAACCATTTGGTACGACCTGCATGGTACAATACGCTTTTATGTCCCGCGGTATTTATGTTCCAATAACTTATGACTTTGCATTAGACTTGCCCGCCACTGCATGTCAATGTCCACTCACCTCACTCAGTGACCAGCCTATCACACTTTGGCCAGTTGGCTACAGCTGCATAGACCTGAAATCTTACTTGCGTAAGATCCAGTTGTTACCAGTTGTGCGTCTTGGCGCAGCTGATGTGCTTTTTAAAATACTGCAGAACGAATCCTTGGATGCGCATTTAAAGATCACGAACAATTAATGTTCCTGTCCATCCTCGGCCACCAACAGTTTTAGACATATCGGAAATAAATTCCCGCATCCAACCTTTTACAGCTTGACAAAGATCTCCTTGGTTTCCTCCACAGCATCTGAATGAGATCATGCCACAGCTGTACAGACTGACATGTCTGGCCGTGACTATTTCGACATCCGACCACAACTGCTGACCAGACATCCTCTGACCTTAAGAGAATAAAAACCATATGCAAGTAATACGGTGATGCGTAATCGAGAGGTAGAGCCGTTTGTGCACGTCCACATGTGACCAGGTGGACGCACATTTATGGCATTTGGACGCGCTCTTTTACACGCCGACATGCAAGTTGCACTTTCCGCAAACTTGGTATCTTGCGATCGCGGGTTTAGGGTAGCGGGTGGTCTAAAACTGTACCGAATCCGTACCGAAACCGTGACACAAAAACCGCGGTACGGACCGCACCGTGAACCACCCATACCGTTGCACCCCTAGCACATACATGTAAACTGTATGTACATGTACATATACATGTACATGCACATCCACATCGTGGTTTTCACTATTCATGGAGGGGTCACAGCCCCCATTAACCACGGAGTGTGAGGGATTACTGTCGTTAAAACTGACTGATTTTTTAGCATGTTGTGGATGTGACTGAAAACAAGTTTAAGTCATTTTTGGTGTATAAGCAATTTAAAAAAAAAACATTTTAATATTCATTCACAAAAAAAACATAGTTATTATCCAAATATGCAATCCTAAAATGCAATTATCTTGTTTTAACAGGCCTCTGGTAAGTACCATGTTACCACTGCTTCCCAAATGTCATGAAAAATAAAGTGTGGCATGGCTCTGTGAGCTTTGATGATAATAGTGTAAAAATTAGAGGAGGATGCAAAACAAAAGACAACAGCCATAAAACGAATTCTGTGCATAAGTCCTCAAGAAGCAAACAAAAGAAATGGCATACTATACAGTCATTTGAAAGCAAAGTACACCAGATTTCAAAGAAATCATACTTTGCATATATTGCATCAAATCATGCAGTGCTATGTTGGGAAATGCTATACATTCAAACCTGTATTATTGTGACTTAATTAAGGTCAGTAAACATTTCAATCCTTTTAATATAATCAAGTTTAACATCTGAGCTTTTCACATGATAAGTACTGTCAAAGATACAGCCAAAGGCTGGGCTTACAACAGAACTGTCTATCAGCCTGCAAACTGAAAAGACCATGTTTGGTTTTATCATTATTAATGAAACCCGACCAAATACAGTAACGTTTTTCAGCGTGCTGCACACCCAAAACTAAGTCAACATTTTATTCTGGTCACATACCACTGCCTACATTTATTGTAACTGTCAAATATAAATGCTCCCTTTTGCAGGGCAAGCCAAGTCTCCATACTTATGGTTGGGTTGTCACAGAGGTATGCCCACCTCTACCTCAGATCAAAGAACTAAGCTAAAAAACCTCTGGCCAAGACACACAAACACTCACAAACTGAGGATAGTACTTCCTTCCTACTTCAGGTTGAGATTAAAAAGAGCCTATTTTGCACTAAGCCTATGGCACTATGCCCCATATACACACACAAACATGCAATACACACACACGGACACACCTACACACACACAGCCACTCTCTTAAACACCTGTGGTAGATCAAACACATCAAGCTGAAAGCACACACCTGCAGCAGGGCACAGCCCTTAAACTGAACAACTAAATCATGCTGCTCACAATGGCATACACTTGTGCACTTCTTCTTAACCCAGCATGTAATATTTTGTGATTGATTATTCCCGATGCAAAGATCCCATTCAAATGTGTACAAATAAATAGAGAACCTCAGGCAGGTGCATAGGGAAATACTGGAACGGGGACACTTTATATTCTATCACTGAACAATTCAGCCCATTTCATCGTATGCTGATGCCAAAGTTTTAAAAATAAGGTTTAATTATTATAATAAAAAATCGAGAAACTGATATTGAGGAGAATAAAAGATACAGCTGAGAAGTGCCAATGAAAAAAAATGTAAGACAGCCTGGGGCACGATAAACTGGAAGTTTGCCAGCTTGATTCCCAGTGCACAAAAACATTCTGGATAAGACAAAGGAAGTAACTTACTTCACCTAATCTTGACACTGTTAGTAAGCTTTCAACTAATCTTGTGGTGCCACAGATTGACTGGCAGTGCAAGTGTAAAGTTTTAGAGGCATTTCCCAGGTGTGAGGAGAGAGAGTGTATGTTTCTCTGATGAGTTTCAAGCCACCTACTTTATTTCCACCACTTGTACCTGGGAATCAGTTTCTAGATTGCCATTTGTACATCACACAGACACCTCATACCTGCATTTTCAGCTCTCAAAATGTTGTTACATTTGATGTTTTGATGAACTGACACTGTAAAGCATTTTAAGCTACGTGAAAACCTGTGTCCTCAGAATTTCCACACAGTTATTAGGGTAATAAGTCGAAACTTACGTCAACATAAAACGTTTAATATTAAAAGAGATATCTTCTGAAGACGAAATAATGTTTGTCAATGGGAGAATTGAGAACAGAATTATAAACTCAGATAAAACAATTGGACAGCCTAGCTCTAAAAATGTGATTCAGTGAACTGATTTGCAGGATTCAGTGGTATTACAGACCCAGCTCATAAGTTTTACTTTACTTCTTTCCCTCCACTTAGGATCACACCGACAAGTGTCAGATCTTATTCATGAAGACCATGGGAAATTGTATCAATTTTGCTCGTCAGTGAGGATTTCCTTTATTTATTTATTTATTTATTTTTTTATTTGTAAGATATCAAAGTAATAAAGTGTTTTTCTTTATTTATTTACTGCCTTCAAAGACAGAGCTTTACAGTTGTTGTTATCATTAGGTAGAAGTGCCTTTAAAGTAGCACAAAGGGGTTGTGTTTATGTTAAAATATCAGTTTCAATTTCCAGTGAAGAAATATATTCTTACATAGGCGGAAATGAGAGAGTGACCAAGCAAGAGACCAAACAAAAGTAAATCTTCTACAGTGTTGTAAAAGAAACTTAACCTCCAGGTCAGCTAAGATTTGCAAAAGTTCTTTTTGCTGCTTAAAACTGTTTACTTGGCTCAAATGTTTTTGAGTAGCCAGCCCTCCCTCAGAGGCATTCACAATATTTTGCTGGAATTCTTGCTCATTCTTTCTGAAGCATTGGTGGAGCTCAGTCAGCTTTGATGGCCTTCTTGCTTGCACATAAATTTTATTGTACCTTCACTTTGTTGTGCTTAAGCCACTTTGCAAATACTATTGAGATATGCTTGGAGTCTTTTTCCATTTGGAAGAACCATCAATCCCTGATTTTAACTCTTTGGCTGATGTCTTCAGATGTTACTTTGATATGCCCATAGACCCTTCTTCCTACTTTGAGAAGTGAACAAGTCCCTCCACAACATGATAGTCCCACCCACATCAAACTTGGGATAATGATTACAATGCTTACAAGCTTCTCCTCATTTCCCCTAAATCTAACGATGATCATTATGACCAAACAGCTCAATTTCTGTTCATAAGACCACAGGGCATGTCTTCAAAAACTGGGATCTTTGTCTCCATTTGCAGCTGCAAACTGAAATACGTCTTTTTTATGGTGGTTTTGGGGCAACGCCCTCACATCACAGCATGGCCTTTTAGCATATGATACACTCCCCAGTTTCAGGCAACATTTTTACAAGTTCTTTTGTTGTTGTTCTGGGGTTACTTTTGCACATTTAGCACCAAAAGCACATTCATCTCTGAGACACAGGATCCATCAATTTCTGAGCATGATGATGGCTGTGTGCCTCCATTGTGTTTAAACTTATATATTATTGTTTGGACAGATGAACATGGGACCTCAAGTATCTGGAAATTGTACCCATGGATGAACCAGATTTGTGAAGGTCTGTGATTCTTTTCCGGATGTCTTGTCTGTATTAGCACCCAGGTATTCACAATCATGTCTCACCAGGTGACTGCTTAAATCTGACATGCTATTGCTGTACTTAATCAATGCTCTACAGACTTTGTCTCAAGCTCCCCTTATGTAGAGTCTAAATAATTTTCAGGCGATAAATTTTAAGTTGCATTTTCATTTTTTAGCCTCATTTGCATTGGTTGTCATACACTGTATTTGTTTTTTACTGCTCAGTTGCATTGGACCATGGGCTAAAATGCTGTTCTGAGCTAGGCTTCCATCAGTTGGAGTTGGCTCTATGCTGTTTAAAGGTGTGCGGACCTACTTCAGTTGGCCCACCTTACATTGGCATGGTAATGGTGCTGACACACTTTCATGTTTATATTCTGACAAAGAAGAAATCTTCTAATGAAGTTATGTCAGTGAAACACATTGAGTAGTTCCTAGACCACCAACATGCTATATAAGTACATTGTTCTTGTTTATAAGTACAATGTTGTTGTCTCAGAGATACAGCAAATTTTTAGTCAATGACCTTTCAAATTTGCAAGCAAAGTACTGTTCCTAATCTGAGGGAAGCACAGGCATAAACACTCAAAATACATTTGATTTTGCCTGTCAAATATTTCATAAGTAATACTCCTCAAAATATGTGACTGGGAGCCATCGTGCTCACAATACACCCCACCAATACAGCAGGTGAAAGAAAAAACCTTGCACTGTGATCATGACTCTGGGTTTGTTGGTTGTGCATAATGTTTTTCAGTTTTAAAAATGAATAACAGCACAAGCAGTTTATACAAAACACAGTTACATATCAAAAGTGCTAAATGAAAAATTAGGCTTGATTGCCTTGTTAAACCAAGCAACTTAAATGCACAAAAAACACACAATACTAAGGAGTGATATGAAACACCCGTGTTAATTTTGAGTGAAAATGTGAGGGTTTTTTTACTTAGTGAGAAAGTAAGAAGAGAAAAAGAAACAAATTACTAACTAAGGATTTAGTACATTTCTGGAACAGACAGCGAACAACCTGCACCATGTATATACAAAGATGGATTTGCAAACATCAATTCCAGTTGGAGCTGGCATAATTAGAATTGCTTTGATTTCAGACTAATCCTCATGCGGCTCTCTGTAGTCAGTACATAACTTTGACTGATTATTCCTATCACAGGGTTCAAAGTGCTTAATACCATTAAAACCCATAAAATATACTTAATATGATGAAATTGTTACAGTGGTCTACTTCATTTATCAGTTCTTGTCCCACTGTCCTCTAGCTGTGGGTTGTTTAAAAAGTACAGAAAACAGAAAAGGGCCTGACTATTTTGCGCATCTAGGTTATACCCCTCTCCAATAAAGACATGAATAAATAAATGTATAAATGAAGTATAGAGGTGAAAAACATATACACGTATTCACACGGGGAAGGATCCACTGCAATATATTTTGGGTTTCTTTTTCAAGTAAATATATTAGGGATGCATGATAACTGTTTCCTAAAACCGATACTAAAAACCGATAACTTTCAGCTCCTAAAGGCTGATACCTATAACACACACATATGCCTAAGATCATTACAATAATACTATGAACAAAACCAAAAAGTTTTGACTCTTTAAATGAACAGATATTTTTTTTCAACCAAAATCTATTGGCAAGCTACCAAACATTTTTGTAAAGCTATCAAACAAACCTATTTGATATCACTTAAATAAGGTGCATTACTAACTGAAAAAAAATTAAGGCTCTTTGAGCTGATAGAAATACATGCATCAGAATTACAAACTGAAAAATGCATTCCAGCAATTTGCAAAAAGTAAATATACATAGAGAGTTAATGCACTGACATAAGTTAGATTCTTGATTCTATTCTTGATTTCCTTTATTGAGAAATTGTTTTTCTGATTATGCCGACGTCACTGGAACATAACATTCACCGCCAGTTATTCGGGTCTCAGTGGGAGCGAGGCACTGCCGTGTTGACAAAAATATATGTTGTCGGAGCTATTCGTCATGATATCGGACTCATCGGAATGACGTCATAATTTCTATCGGCCCAATAACTATCGGGCCGATAGTTACCGTGCACTCCTAAAATATATCCAATATCCTTTTCACATTTTACAAGGTCTTATATGACTGATTCATTTTTTTAACTGATTCTCTGATTTTCATGGGGGGGTTTTTTCGATCAGATGCCGAGGAAAGAAATCCCCAACTGCCTGAGGAGGCAACAGTCATCCGAGATTATATTACACAACAATACAATAATAATCACTTCAGAAAATAAACAGATGATTGCAGTTTGAGGTTTTGGTTGTTTCTTTTCAAAGCATCATTAATTCCTATTAATTCTTTTAATTAGCGTAAGTAACATGGTGTTTAAAATGAAACATGTCAAATACTGATATACATGCACCTTATTTAATAACCTAACCAGCTTTAGACCAGTCATTATCCTGTTCTCAGAGTCTTCCAAGCAGGTCATTTTATTGGAGCTAACGGTGCCCTGGGAGGAGAGAATGTAGGAAGCCAGTGAGAGGAAGAGGGAAAAGTACGCTGAGCTGGTGGGAAGCAGTGTCGCAGACGGGAGTGGCATGCGAGGTGCTTTCCCGTCGAAGTTGGAGCAAGGGGCTTCGCAGGAAAGTCACTCTGGAAGGCCTCCAGCCTCCAGGGCATCACCGGAGCACGCAAGAGAAAAGCCATCAGTGCAGCATCCAAGGCTGCAGAGAGCCTCACAATGGCTGTGGATCAGGAGGGACAAGCAGTGGGCGCCAGCTTCTTAGACACAGGCCGGCAATTGATCACTCCCGGTCAGGTCGCCTGGGTGAGGGGTTCTGAAGATGAAAGACCGGAACCCCCCCCTCCCCATGACCCCAGGTACTATCACTAAATGTGTCCAAGAATTTGCATCTTGAGATGTATATAACAAGCACCTTATTTATACATCCAGTATTACAGATTAATGTGTTTTATGCTGCTGGACTGATCATGATGTTCTCTTAATTTCCAGTGCAGTCTTCTGTTTGAATATTTTGTTTAGTTGCAGTGTTATTATGTAAAGTCTATTGATACCCCAGCATCATTCTATAATGAAGCTACAATTAGAGAGCAAAATAAATCTGATTTGTTAACAAAATCACATCCAAGAGACATGCAGGGGAAACATAGCATCAGATCATACCTAGGCAAGCAGTCGTGGTTTGTTTGCCATCTCATTTCAGAAAAATACTGAAATAATTTTTAAAAGATGACATACCACATGGTTCTAGTACAGGCTCATGCACCCATGTCTGTGAGTTTTCTGTATTGTCTTGCAGTTATTATTGTTCATTTTCTTTATAACTATAGTGTTTTGTTAGGCTGTTGTGCTTATGGAACATCTTAAAAAGTGTTAGAGTCAAGATTTAATTGTGATACTACCCCACCTTCTCAAACTCCTCACTCACATGTACACAGTGGCTCAATAATGAGTTCCTCTCTCTATTGTACATAATAATAAAAGAAAATTAAATTAAATTAAAAAAAAAAAAACAAGGCCACAAAAAATCTAATCTCTACCCCAAACCTCCTTTCCACCAGTGTGGCTGGCAACAATGATATATTTTGCCACTCACAGGGATGCACACAGTTTAAAAAAAAAAAAGGATAAAAGAAAAAACAAGAAAATCACAACCTCAAAAGAACAAAGACAACAAAAGAAGAGCAAAAAATACAGAAGATGGCTTGGAAGGCTGTGAAAGAACACCTTGTATCCCACTTTGTTCATATTTCAAAGTTCTGAAGTATTTTTCTTTATGTGGAAAACTCAAAACTGAATCTATTCACAAGACTGTAAAAAAATCATTTGACAGAGTTGAGGCACATACTGTGTATAAAAATCATACAAAACAGGCTTTTGTTAATGATATGCCTTATATTTAAAGTTTTTTTTCTTCTGAAGTACGAAACACAGCTCAAACACTTCACTGACCCACATAAAATATTCTGTTTTTATTTTTGTATGTATTTGTATGACCAAAGACAAATTACAAATGCGTAGATTAGACATAAATTCAGCTGGTGAACAGAATTATCCGATTTCCAATTTAACTGGCTTTAATAAGAGACCAACTAATGAGTTATTGAAAAATATAATCATCATCATCGCAGGCAGCACTGAGTTTGTTTTTTTTTTTTTTTTTTTTTTTTTTAATGATACTGATACACACGCACACACACAAAGCTGGCAATTTGCAATTCCTCTCCGACATATACTTATGCATCAAACTGCTACTGATGATGATGATGATACTTTAGAGACTTTAAAAAGCCAGAAGATGCAGTGTCCTGGGCGTCGCTCTTTGCCACCAACTTGATCTGGTGCCACATTTGTGGTTTTGTGTTTATTAGTGCTCTGTGATGGACGGGCAACCTGTCCAGGGTGTACCCCTGCCTTTAACCCTAAGGTGGACTAAGTGGGTATAGATAGTGGGTGGGGTGGGTGTTTATTAGTTGGGTTGAGAGCTGCCAGCAGTTTTGTTTTCGGTTTCCTTAGTTTTATGAGATTGTGTTTACAGAAGTGGTCAGAAGCCAATGGTCCATGGCATTACTGGTTTGAGGCTTTCTCTCTTTAATTTATTTGACCAGGGTTCCATTCTCCCTTTAACGTGTTGGTTTTAAGATTGCTTCTTATATTAAAGTTCCTTTGATTTGTTTCCGTTCTGTGGCATTTTTTTATGTTATGTGTTCCTTGAGCTGTTGTCTAATTAAGGAACAAGTGGTAAGGAAAAAAATAAGTTGTAGAGCAACAAAAAGGAAAATGTTTGGACAAGACACCGAGTCTAACACATAAACAACATCCCCATCCCCAACAGCATGGGGCAGGCAGAAACACTTAAGGGAATCATGGTGTTCATGTGTTTCTTTTAATGACAGCAGTCAATATTAAAACTGAACAAATATTTGAACTGTCGGGGCAACTTCTGTTGTGATCTCACGCCGTATAGAAAATTAAATAAAATCAACCTGACCTTCAGGGGATGGGGCACTCCTCCCCATTATAATGACAGGGAAAACACTGACAACCTCTGTCATGAAACCCAAGACACTCTTTTCTTTGATTTGCAGTGACAGAGCGATAGGGCACAGTAACCTGCTGTAGTTGTGGAGAAAATGTGAACACTATTTATGGTCAATGTTTTTCACACTGGTCCAACACAAAAAAAAAAGATTTACAGTCCACACCTTCAAAAAAAAAAAAAAATACTGCAACTGGTGCTTGTCCTCTACGATGGCTGCATACGCAGCACTCTACTGTGCAGACACACACTAACACACAGGCACTTATCTTCCCCTTTTGAGATCACTGCATCTCTATAGCTGCCATTTCATCTTCTGCATGAAAAAAAAAACACTGACATAAGGTAAGCATCAATCTAAAAACCAGCACACACATATAACAAACACCTGCCGACTACATATAACGTATGTCATTTTGCTGACATGTCAAGAACCCTTTTCATATCAAGTCCACATGGGGTTAGTAAAACACTCAAACTCAGTCCCTCCATCACAGATCCAAACACACGTACACACACACCTAATGTCAGGTGATGTGGAAATGTGGCTATTTGTTCCTCATGACTGATAGAAAATAAGGGACTTGACCAGAGACCTCACTTATTTTTAAAATATCTGTCAGGTAAACCCCCCTCCACTGCACATATACAGACATTTTCTCCTCCATTCTATAGGCTCTTTTCCCTACACCACAAGTATCTGAATATTCACAGTATATTCATAATACATCAGAAAAATCTCTCCTTAGGCATTTCCCAGAACCAACAAATGAGAATTGTTCAATAAAATACCTGTTCCACAGGAAGTGACAGTACATATCTAAAACTACAGGGACAGATTTTTTTTTTTTTTAATTTGATTAAGAATGCATTTGAATTTCTACCAAAGTGTGAACATTTCTTTTTCAAACCAATGTAGAGATATGTTTGCACTCTATAATTCCACAAGGATCAACTATTGTAATCCTCTGCCTTTTGGTCTCCTACACTGCTAGAATTATTGTTTCCTCCCATGAACAACCCTGTAAGCTGTCAGAAGAGGAAAGGATGGCAGTTAACATATCCTACAGACACATAATAGCCACAATTTCTAATAACCATGACTTTTTCTCTCTTTTTAATTTAACCTTTATTAACTAGGAAAATACTAAAGAGATTAGCAAGAGGTCAGTAAAATGAGCATTTCAGAGATGCAGAGCTTCTCGGACATAAATATGGGCAAAGGTTCATCAGTCTGCAACAAACTGCCTCTAAAAACTGTGGAACAATTTCAGAAGATTTACTTCAACATAAAATTACACAGACTTTGAAGATCCCACCATCGACAGTACATAAAATCATCAAAAGATTCAGAGAAATAATTTGAAATTCTTTTTGGAAACCATGGACGTGCTGTCCTGCAGACTGAGGGGGAAAGAAACCATCCACCTTGTTATCAGCAGACGGTTCAAAAGCCTGCATTCCTGATGGTATGGGGCTGGACTGGTGTCTATTGGGGGGGCAGCTTACACATCTGGAAAGGCACCATCAATACTAAAGAGTACATAGAGGTTCAAGAGCAACATCTCTTTCAAAGAAGGCCTTGCATATTTCAGCAGCACAATCCAAAACCGCATACTGGATCCATTACAATAGCATGGACTTCTGTCCTTCTTCAAAGGAGAGAAATCCAGGTCTTGAACTGGCTTGTCTGCAGTCCAGACCTTTCATCCATCCATCCATCCATCTTCTTCCGCTTATCCGAGGTCGGGTCATGGGGGCATCAGCCGGAGTAAGGAAGCCCAGACCCCCCT
The DNA here is from genome assembly GCA_018398805.1 of Hirundichthys speculiger. Taxonomy (NCBI): domain Eukaryota; kingdom Metazoa; phylum Chordata; class Actinopteri; order Beloniformes; family Exocoetidae; genus Hirundichthys; species Hirundichthys speculiger. The sequence goes on from JAGFBZ010000044.1 coordinate 2,300,048, forward strand.
CTCCCGGGCCACTTCTTCCAGCTCCTCTGGGGGGATCCCGAGGCGTTCCCAGGCCAGCCGGGAGACATAGTCCCTCCAGCGTGTCCTGGGTCTTCCCCGGGGTCTCCTCCCAGTGGGACGTGCCCGGAACACCTCACCAGGGAGGCATCCAGGAGGCATCCTAACCAGATGCCCGAGCCACCTCATCTGGCTCCTCTCGATGCGGAGGAGCAGCGGTTCTACTCTGAGCCCCTCCCGGATGACCGAGCTTCTCACCCTATCTCTAAGGGAGAACCCGGCCACCCTGTGAAGGAAGCTCATTTCAGCCGCTTGTATCCGCGATCTTGACACACACACAGACCTTTCATCAACAGAAATCATTTGCAGCATCATAAAACAGAAAATCCAGCAACAAAGGTCCAGGACTGTTGAGCAGATAGAATCCTGCATCAGACAAGAATGAGACAACATTTCTCACCTAAAAACTCTTGAAACTTGTCTCCTCACTCCCCAGATGTTTGCTGACAGTTGTTAAAAGAAGAGAGGATGATACACAATGATAAATATCATTGTGTTCCAACTTTTTTAAGACGTCATCAAGGTCAAAATAAGCTTATCTTCCACGAAACTGTCAAATGTCTCAGTTTCATTATCTGATATGATCTTTATGTTCTATTTGGATTAAAATATGTGTTTTAAGATTTGCAAATCTTTGCATTCTGCTTTTATTTACATTTTACACAGCATAACAACTTTTTTGGATTTGGGATTGCACATACTGCCCTAACATAGTACAATAATGTAAATCAATGAATAAAACAGGAATTATTCATTATTTTAGAGGCAAGGCACTGCAATACCCTTCAAGAATCAATATATTATACAGTAACACAGCCAAGTACACATGCAAATAAAAATATGGAGCACGTGAGATGCAACTGACATAAAAGAGGAAACTAGATATGATACAGTAGGACTGGTAGTATATCAACTTCTAAAAGTATTTTTAAACAAGAAATAAAATTAGACAAAACCACTTATACTAAGTCTGATGCTGTAGTTGATAACTTATTTACTTCTAACTCACAGAGCAGTTTGCACATACAATTACTGATTTAATCTTTCTCCATGGGTTGGACATGTAAACAAACTTTAAGAGAGCCACTTAAAAAGTAATTCAAGATTTAAGAAAACAAATTTATATGTGAAAACCTCAAGTACAATCTGAATTCCAGAACAGTTTAAATTTGAAGAAAATGATAGTTAAAAGACTTTCAAATCACATGACCCAATATTTTATTCACAACAGAACAAAGATAATGTAACAAACTGAGAAATTTTACACTTTTATCTTCTAAATGACCTTATAAATGACCTTATTTAAATTTTGATGGAAAATGAAAATACATTAAAGACAACCATGAACTCTTCAGCAGCTGGAAACCTATAAGAATGGGTCCAAATCCCAGTACCAAAACTCCAGAAACTCATAACCTAGATGCCTAGATATCTTCAAACTGTTTGAAAAGAGGTGATGCTCCACCATGGTAAACATGCCCTTGTGCCAACTATTTTGAGACCTCTAGCAGGCATCAAATTTGATATTAACTCATATATGTGGATAAAACTGTAGAATTCCTCAGTTTAAACATTTGTTATATTACCTATGTTCTGTTGTGCATAAAAGGCAGCACTGTGGCTTGGTGGTAAGCCATATTGCCTCACAGCAAGAAGGTTCTGAACCTCAGCAGGGGCCTTTCTGTGTGGAGTTTGCATGATCTCCCCGTGCTTGCAGGGGCTTCCTCCAGGTACTCTGGCTTCCTCCCACAGTCCAAAGACATGCATGTTAGGTTAACTGGTGGGTCTAAATTGCACGAGTGATTGTAAGTGTGCATGGTTGCTCGTCTATATGTGGCCCTGTGATGGAGGTGTCTACAGCATCAATAGACGTCTGCATGTCTTGTCAGTTGTGTTGGACCTCATCAAAATCTATTTCAGTCAAATCAACATGATGAATCACCATCAAATCTGTCAGTGACAGAGATCATCCTTATGGCCTGTTGAGTAGAGCTGAGCGATTTTATCGATTCTGCGATATATATATATATCGATATTTTATCAATATTGATTTTTCAGCTGCGAGTATCGATATTCTAAGCCTCTTTCAAAACCCCCGTGTCCCATCTTTAAAAGCTTGCAAGCAACAATTTGCACCGCTTAAATAAATGTAAATTAAATTTTTCTCAACAAATCTTTTATTCATTTTGTCCAGCATTTGCAAGCTGCCTGTCGGCCATATAATGTGTAATTGATGCTTTCAATTCAATAAATCCAAACAAAGTCATTGGAACACTCACAAGATGTCACCAAAATCACTTTGTCCCTTTAAAATCTTTCGGAAAATTATGTAAATGTATTATAAGATGAATATCGATATATATCGTATCATGAGCCGAATATCGTGTATCGTATCATGAGATAAGTGTATCGCTACAGCCCTACTGTTAGGCATAATTAATAAGGTCTAGACCTTTTATGTGATATTAACTGCATTGTTTTTCAATACAAAAAGTTTAAATACTTAATGAAAGCATAAATGTAAGAATCAATCCACTTGATGTGTTAGATTAAATTAAAACAGGATTCCTGAGAATTCTAGATGTGTAATAAACAAATCCAACTCAGCAAGAACTTTGCGGGAAACTAAAAACTGAACTAATATTGACCTGACTGTCAACAAATATACTTCGTTCACAATTTTTCATTTTATTAAAGAATGTATAGGTGATGAATACCTTCCAGAATAAAAAATTGTGTTCTTGTGCAGCCATAAAAATAATGGTGTGAAAGATTTTCCCTGAGGTATTTGTCAATTGACCAAATGTCTATTAGATTTGTGTGCATTTTGATTACAGATTAAATCAAAAACCAATATAATGGGCTAAAATGCCTTCAATTTATTTCCTTTTCATTTTGTAATAGTTCAAAGTAACCAGAAAAAGGCAACACAATAAAAAAAAGCTTTATTAGGGATATGGTTAAACAAATTTGTCATGGAATAGTAGGAAAATCAACTGAATACATTTTCTGCATAATTAACCTCAGTATTTACTGTTTTCAAAATGCTCACTAAAGAGACAAAGAACACTGTGTTCTGTATTCTAATGAGCCCATAACCGTCTTCATACACCCACCTCAGGAGACATAACCACAGTGCACATTTGGTTTTATAAGTTAGACCCAACTAACTGATTGTGAAATTAATTGCCAGCTATTGTGATAACTGATGAAATCTATTTAATAGTTGCAAAGTATGTGCAGCTCTACGCATAGCACAATATATTTAATTTAAAATACATCAAAATCCAGATATGTACTGCTGAAGAAAATGAGTGCTCAACTACAAGGTCCTCTAACTGTTCTAGAAATACTATTTTCACAATCTATAAGCAAAGGCTGCAGCAGAAAAGCAGAACCAACAGATAAGGCTGAGAAGAGTGTCATAAAGGTGTAAGTCATTATAGTGTCATGTAGCATGGACAATGATAATCAGTTAGATGAGGTGTCTAATTTAGCAGTTCCTCATTACAGCATGGTTAAGCAAATTTGCTACATCCTCTTTAGCTGTTTGACACTGATGAGAGAGAAGGACCTTTTGTGTAAATGAGAGTGAGACTGTGTGTGTGTGTGTGTGTGTGTGTGCATGCGTAAAATCTCTGCCTAGTTTATTTGATTTGGGTTTTGACATCAAGTGGAGAAAATTTCCTAGCCTACACCCCACCATACAAATTTCCAATCTATGACCTCAATTTACAAAAGCTATGCCTAGTGGCCCAATCTGCACCAAGCTCTGACTAAACTGAGCCAATGACATGTGTCATATCAAACCCAATCACGTACTGATAGTTTATAATTAATGTTAACTGGCCTTGTGTAGTAACAAAGTAGGTCAGCATTCCTCCTGAAAGTTTTCCCTTGGACTAGTTGAAGTAGATCTAACTTACAGGTTAATGGACAGAAACCACATTTAAGTTAAAACCTAGGAAATGTATGCTTTTGTTCTTTTTTTTTCTTACAGTTAAGAAAAACAGAATAGTTAAACAGCTGAATGCGGCTCCAGCCGCATTTGTATGGAATTACCTCAGGCAGTGTCTGCACAATTATCAACTCACAATATTTTTCATTTGGTTTTGGTGATAGACTATTATCATTGGAAAAATAATTACCAATGACTCAGAAGACTGCTGTAAACATATTCTAAATTTAGTCCTTTTTATTTTTAACTAAATTGCGTTTAGTAGTAGTAGCAGTAGTATATATTGTTAAAATCATGTTTAAACTTGTCAAAATGAATTGTGGTCCGACTAAAAAAAGGCTTTTGTAGAAATTCTTAAGCCTTTTCAAAGACTTTCTTCTTTCAGCTGCAATATTAATGACATATATGCATTTTGGACAATGTCTCTCAGAATGGCTGGCAACATATTAGAGGATTTTAAGCCCAATTCTGAGTCCGATTTGCCTTTTACTATTGGGACATAACCAGATTTGAAGCTTGTCGCAGCTGATTATTTGTCAGTGTGTGTAGAGTTAATAAAATCAGTTTACTGTTCCCTGATTTTTACAAATCAAGATCCCTCACAAATCTTTAATTGTAAATGTCAAACATGTTTGATATTTAGGATTTTTGGCTTAAACTGACGAGCGTGAACTGAATTGTTGGTTCCATGCGTCACGGTGGCAGTAATATGGTGAATTCACACGTACGCACTTCACGCATCATCTGTCCACAGACTTTTAATGGGGTGATGTCATCTGTTGCCAAACTGAATTGTGGGTTCTGTGCGTTGTGTTGTTAGGGTTGCCTATGTCAAAAGTTGGTGGACTTTCAACTTTTCCTGCTTCAATGAATGTGTCAGCCAGTCATGTTGCAGGTACACAGCTAGAGCTAGCCAATGAAATCATACACAAAGATGAGACTAATCAAAACATGCGGCTTCTTTGTGGAGCCAGCAGGAAGAAAGTTGATTGGTTGCTTTTGGTATGATGGAGTAGCACCACCCCCACATTCGCTGCTGCAACACAGCTGTGTGAATCCACCATTACTTCCATCCATAGCTGGCGTAAGTTCAACTTGTTAAGCACTGATGCAAACTTCCGCCAATCAAATTTCAGCTACACACCGTGCACGAGCCAGTTAAGCTGTACATGGGGACGGGACTGTGTCCAAGCACCCTGCTTTCTTGTGTACATAGCGGGAAGAAATTTGGTTGGCTGTTTATTCGTATGACAAAGGTACATTAGTTAGAGTCACTGTCAAGCATTGTCGCAGCAGTCCTGTGTAAGTGCACAGTTACTGCTCACAATCATGGCAGCAGTTTCTGTGAGATTCTGTGTCTATGGAATCGCCACTGTTAAATCATCACTCCAAGCATTGGGCTTGTGGTCTCACAGTCTAGCTAAATTGTCTAGTGTGTGCATTCACAGGGTTTGAATATTAAAAATAAGTTGAGACTGTCCTTTTATGTGTGGTCTCCCATGTTTTTAAAATGCGTAAAGATTTGAAAACTGTCTGGTGTGTATCCTGCCTGATGTAGAATACAACTGACATTTTGAAACGCAGTGACTGACCCATTCTTGACTTCACTTGGAATATAAAGTGTAGAATGAGTCAGAGTCTGAATCCATGCTGAAATGTGAATAAGTCAAACAGCTGTGGAGCAGAACCTACACAGTGACAGGGGAAGCGGTGGGGGAGCTGAAAGGATAAGTTATGAATAAAGAAGGAATGGTGGAGAGGTGAGCAGATGAAAAGTGGAAGAAGGGGAGAGGAAGAGAAGTAGGAGGGAGACAGTAAAATGCTGCCGTCACTTAAACTCTAAAATGAAAGATCGATGAGCTTATTCAAATGTGCTCCGAGAGACGAGAGTTGGCTCATATAAACCCATGCATTTATGAGGAGGGGTGTGGGCATCGATTGACTGCATGAAAAGGAGAGAGGGAGTGAAAGAGGCAGAGGGGCAGAAGGAAAGGAGGGTGAAAGGGACACAGAAAGGCAGGGAAAGATCAGAGGGATCAACCTTGTCTCATGAATTTCATCCTTTGCCTCCTAAAATGAAATGTTCAAATAAATACTACATGTAGGGGTTGGAACCTGCAAAATCTACAGCTTTTGATTGGCCACCCGGCACAGCTCATCAAATCAATAATCCCACTCCCCTTTCACGACGCTCAGCCTTGTCCCAAGTCCCTAATTTTCAGTTCACCCCTACCCCTTCAGCCAAGACAGCTGAGAGGAGTTGGTGGGTTTGAGGGTGGGAAAGTGGGGTGTGGTAACTTGGGTGCTGGTGGTGATACAATGACATTGATAGGGGGACTGACGAAGCTGACTCTGCAGTCATAGGATCAAGGGGAAAGTGATAAAGGGAGGGAGGAAGACAAACTGTGTGACAAGTCGGAAAAGAAGGAAGAGGAACGCAACTTCTGATACACACGGAGGTGTTGTCATATCGTCATCATCGATCGAACTGCAGGCACAGCTTTCTGAGTGACAAGCACAATGCACCGCATTCCTCTTGATCCCTCCTACATTTTTTTTTAAACCTCGCTGCTTTTGCCTATGTCTCCTCTCTCGCTCGCCCGCTCCGTCTTACACCTCCTCCTCCTCATGGTCTCACTCAACTCACACTCCCCATTACTCCTTCCCCTGTGCGCCCTCTTTCACACTCAAGCAGACACTTTCCTGCAATTAAATGAAACATATATCCTCTGTGCCTTCCAAAATAGGGCACCCCACTTCTCTTACACACATAAATGCACACACATTCCTGAGACCCCCCCCTCCTCCGCCACAAAACCCCAGTCTCAGCTTCACATTCTGCCCCCTACGCCATCTGTGACCCGCAGAAAAGTGTGTGTCAACACCCAGCCTGACCTCTTCTGAGCTTTTGTTGTACCACTCTGATTCTCCAATAAGATACGACCAATGTACAGAAGTTTAAACATATTCATAAAGGAAAACTCAAACATCACTTTTCCTTACACTGTTGCTTCAAAAAAAAAAAAAAAAAAAAAAAAAAAGCACATGAGGTTATGGAACAAGGCAATCCACTATTTCTTGTTTTGGTGAGAAATCACTCTCATCATTTCTGTTGTTATATTCAACAGTCATTCCACACAATACCTTCTGCAATCACTGCTTACACTTGCAGTAGTAATATGAACACCTGCCAGCATAAAAGGGTCAGCAGCGGGATAAGAGAGGACAACTTAAATTAATACATGTGTTAGGCTGCATATGCCTAAGTTCCAGTGCACTTGTACGCTGCAGGAGCTGTAGTTAACCAGGTCATTGACAAAGAATAGGATTATCAGAACCTAAAACCTGCAGCACTCACCCCACACGCACATGTACTCCCCCTATCCACCCTCATTACAATGATGACAATGATTTAAGCATTAGCTGTAGAAGGTGCCCATCCTTCCATCTCTCAGACAAACTACCCCCCTCCTCAGGAAACACAGACGCAAAATGCCATACTGAGTCTGCTCTTTGCTTTTCATTTAAATAACGAGTTTCCCAGTAGACATTTTCCTTAAGAAATAAAATAAAACACAAATCTGATATTTGGGGAAAAGAGTCTTGGGAGTTCAGTTCTTACCTTGACCGTGCAACATGTGGCAGCTGCTGTGGAAGAAGAGCAGCAGAGAAAGAAGCAGGCAGCGGCTCCCACCTCGGGCCGTCCCGGTGGCCCTCACCATCTGCCGGCTCCGCGCCGCGGGTCCCTCCGCGCGCTCCGGGCATCCATCACGGCCAGTTCCCGGTCTCATCCTGAACGAGGGGGATGTGGTATCCGTCTGTGCTTTGCTTTTGCAACTCTCTTTCCCTCTGCCCCTGTGCGGGAACGGAAAATAATGGGAGCGGAGGAGGGCTGCCCTCAACGCTGGCTGCTCAGCACTTTTCCGCTCAAGAGAAGACCTGAGCTCCCGGGAACTAGTCAAGAGTCCCCGCTGGTAACCTCCGCGTGAACACTACCCAGATCAAACGTCCAAAAGTCGGCAGATCGCGACGTAAAGAGCAACAGCAAAAAGAGGGAGAAAATAGTTTCCTTCAGTGGGCAGCTTCACTGTGTGATCGGTAATTCACAGCCGCAGCTCCGGTGTCCATGTGCTCCTGAGACCTGCGATAGTTCACTTTAATTTGGATTGATCCAGGAGGGGAAAATAATACATTTGAGTTTTAGACTTATCGGCTTATTCTCTGCTATCGACATCAAATCCGTGCTTGTTTTGATGTCTTCACCGGGGATTTGTCCCGTGGATCATTAAGCTGTTGGGATCCTGGTCGTATTAACAGAGAAGCGATAAAACATGGAAATTATCCTCCATGAGTACAAGCTCTACCAAAAAAAAAAAAAAGAAAAAAAAATCAATCCACTAATTGATTCTGTGGGCACCCCTGGATTTGGTTTGCAAATAGTTAGTGAAGCGCGCTCCCGAGTCCTCCGGTAGTGATGGGAGAAGCGCGGACTGCAGTCTGTCACGCGGGCACTACTTATATTTTCCAGTAAAACTCTGGTCCACCTACGTTGGCAAGTCGTGAAAAAAAAAAAAAACTTTCACTCTTCCAGAAAGAGAGTCCCTCCTCGGGATACCAGTGAAGATAACTTGTCCTGCTTTGATGCGCGGCAGCTCGCGTTACGCGGAAAAGAAATGATACAACAGGTTAGTAAAAAACGTAAACCCATAACCATTTTCATTGCACCAGTTTCAGTTCTTGCGTACGCACACTCGTGGAAAGGAGTTAGTATAACAAAAAAAAAAAAAAAAAAAAAAAAAAGAAAGTAGTGGGTCTGAAGTGGGAAGACAGCCGTTACACACTCACGACTGCTACTGCGACACACGGGAGCCTCTCGCTTTTGTCCAGTCTTCACCGGTCTCAAGAAAAGAAAGAACCTCAATCAAAAAACTTTCAAATTCCCTTTTTTGTCGCCCATTTGTACTTACAAGAGTTTCTATCCCCAATAACCCACGTTTCAGCCGGTTCCTCCTGTCTCGGCACCTTGTTGAGGACTGAAGCGATGCGTCTCCCTGAACTGAACACCTGCCACCCTCCTCTAGTCGACGCAGACTTGGGGGAGAGAGGAGGTGTGTGTGTGTGTGTGTGTGTGTGTTGGGGGGGGGGGGGTCTTATTTGAATAAGCCTCTGCGTAAAAAGTCTTTTGTGAAAGCGAAAAAGCAATATAAATTAGTTTAAATAAACTTTTAACACTCATAAGACATAAGTGTTCACCGAGTCTCTCCCTCAGTATATTCCAAACTCCAAAACTAAATTTCCATTCACTATCATCCGTTGTTGCTGATTGGTCGAGACTGTTGCCTCGGTTTACTTGATTGGATAGTCCGAATCAGGGGGCGGGAGGTAATATATTATCCACTCGGGACCGTAGTCGTAGTGGATGGTGCATAAAAAGATGTAACCCCCCCACCCCCAGAATTAACACACACGCATAGACACACTGAAGCTGAATTGGTGTCCGGGTTTTCTTTCAATACCTAATTTAAATCAATTTAAGTCGTTTTTATCACCAAATATGCAGACTTGTGTCTTAAACATACTGATGAAAGGAATGAGATTTAGCTAGAGTTTTTTTCCCCTTGCTTAATTCAATTTCATATGATATATGTACTATTTTTGACCATAAACTGTTTTTTTGTTTGTTTTTTTTTTTTACTAAGGGGGGGGCTCTCTGGACCATCACTAGTAGCTCAGCTATACATGTAACAAAAAACAGCCTGGAGCTTTATCTTAGTACTACTGATAACCTAGTTTCCTCTCTTGTGAGGCTCGTTAAATGGCACATTAATATTAAAGCCTACAACACAGTGACCTTATCTTTTATTGCCTGAATAAATCCTCAGAGACAACCTTTCCATCCCAAGAGTGACCAATATTCTCCCTATTCCATCTAAATGTTCTGAATGCACTCCCTTCAAGCAGCCCTTTGTTCATCCATTAATCTTCACATCAAGGCTTATATATGGCTTTTGGCTTCAAAATCAGGATTTCTCTTCAAGTGGCCAATATGCTATTTCCAGATACTCAATGTGCAGTGCCAAACCTTTGATTTAGATTAACAAATGGCAGTGAAACACTCCAAAATCCTACTCCAAAATTAGCATAACTGTTTTAATGATTTACAGGAATGAGTTGAATAAATTGTAAGGGGAAACATCACTTAAACAGCTGATGAGCAAAGAGGGTACAGGGAATGATTAAAAGGTAAAGTATGCAATTCTATGCACTTTCTAACCCAGGACACCATGTCCGTAAAAACATGATTCCATCCAATCACAAAGCGGGAGAGGGTTTGTGCTCATATAAATTAAGTGGAGAAGAGTGGTAAGGCTTAGGAGAGTTCATGATGAGGCATGTTTTATTGGGTAACACTGGAGAGACGGGGAGGGAGGGGTTAGCTCCCAGTGTTCTGTTCAGATCTCAACAGACATGATGTCATTCAGAAATCACTGACCCTGCATTTAATACTCCCAACAACTTAGCAGTTACTAGGAACCTTGTTGTATTTCTCATGTTCCAAAACATGTTAAAAACTTTGCAAACTTTGAAAATTAAAATCTAATTATGGAACACCTTTCTCACAGAGGAAAAATGTGCAAATCAATTAATTATTATCAGCCCTAATTGCTGCATGAAAATACCAGCACTCATACACCTAACACTTTTAGCACTTTTTGGGATCGAGTAGTTAATTGAGTATTTTGAGGTTTTTGTTAGTTATTTCATTTAAAGTTAAAGTTTTTAGTCTGTTTCTTATAAATAAGAGGCAATAAATTCACACACCTAAAGAATCTTTATTAAAAATGTTGCAGGAACTATTATTGTTATTATCATTATTTCAAATAGAAGCAGAAAACTAAAACAACAGGCCATCAAAGTAATGGTCAAACAGAGCTAAAATGAGATTTTCAGCTCATTGTCAGATTCAGGGGAGCTGCTGATTGATTGTGAATTCATCAGTGTTAACAGTCTCTAGCACATTGTTTAATCACTGTTATTTACAATGCTACCATCTTAATAACATATTGATTACTTGTATAACTGTGTCAAGTGTAATTGTTAAACATTTAATCAGCGCAGACCCAGATCTCAACCCATCAGCAGGTATTTGGGATTGCTCTCAATCTGGTGTTTAGGATTGGATTTACTTATCCAACACTTACAATGCAGTCTTTAAACTCCTACCCAGGCACACTGTGATTCACATGATCAAAACCAGGTAAACAACTTACAGTGGACAAAAGACTACCAACCCTCAGGAGTCATGGGAGGCTCAGTTATTTGCAGATGACTTATAACAGATATAACAGTTTATAAGCGTGAAACTCCCCACCAGTCAGTTTGATCTGAAGAAGCCTTCTGAAAAGACGGTACAACATCTTCAAGAGCAAAGAAAAAGAGGTCCAATTGCCTCCAAGTGTATGTGAGTGTCTTAACTGTATCTGAAAAGTCTTTAATTGCTTTTTACTGAATGTCAGACAATTCACTGCTATAGATTTATGACAATTCACTCATATTAAAACTTTGTATCATCTCACCGGCCTTCTAACGTGTGTGAGATTCTTTTTTCAACACGCAAGGTAACAGCATTTAACAGCTGCACACCTGGCTGACCTGTTCTGCCCTGCCTGGCCACCCAGTGGTCTTTGCATATTTAGCTCGTGGCCTCTCTGCACATCCCCACAGTCCTCCATCTCTATCTGTCTCCACACCAGACGAGTATCAATGTATTTGTAGAAAGTGACAAACTGATCCTACATTTTGGATGTCTGCCAGTTGCTATGATACCTTCACCATTTTCACAACCTTCAGTCTTCCTCAGACGATGCTGTGTTTTTGTCTCTCTTCCACAGAGCTGCTTTCTCTTTTGTTTGTTAGCATGGCTTTTTTCTACATAGTCTTCTGTCCCGCATTGACTGGTACACTTAAGCTTGAAAAATGCATTCTTGAAATATTAGATCATTATGTCCTCAATTATATAACAGCACTGGTTACCTTGGACCTTTGCTTTCTCAATTTCTTCAAATGGTTTCAGGACTTCTTTCAGCTTCTCAGTGTTGTTCTTCCACAACCCATTTCTTGTAAGTGTCAGCTATATACAGGACATTTCCCAAATGACAACATAGCAGCCCAGTGACTTACAGCAGTGCCCAGTCTGAACACTGATGACCCGTGACAAAGCCAAGGGAAAATGTCCCCGAATGGGTTCAAGTATCTATTGACAGCGCCTCCACGTTCTGCCACGCTGGCACGTGATGCAGCCCACACAGAAGCACACGAGTGTGCGTGAGCGAGGTGAGCTCGGGCTATCAAACTCGGTTGACAGCCCCGCGCACGCCTGCTTTAAAGGCCGCCTGAATAATAAACACCGGATCTCGCCTGTGTGTTCCAGAGGGACGGATCAAGCCCGAGAGAACCCTGGCCTGATGTAAATCACACTTGTCACATGAATCAAATCCAATGGCGGCTCTTTATTTTTATATTTTCCCTTGACTGACAAGCGCTGTAAATCTGGCCGTCTGCAGAGAACAGTAAAGAGTTTGCTGATAATGCAGGTCTATACGTCTAGAGCCGAGGTGATGATCACTGCAGGCTGGCCCTATATTGAGGCTATCTCTGTTTTTTTCATCTCCCTTTTCTTTGGGGGATTGTTGCTTTTTTGGCGGTCTCGCTCACACCATTCCAGGGTGCTTGTCGACTCAAAGTCGCCCGACTCCTGCTCGGCTGTAAAAAAAAAAGGATTCCAGAGTTCAGTTCCTTGCAATGAGAAAAATGTAACTGGCCTAAGAGAGATTAAATGCTTATCTAGGGGTGGGATTAGCTTCCCTGTTTGGGTACGGTAGAAAGAATACATTTCTCTTTCTGGCCGTTCTAGTCGAGATGGTCCTGATTTTTTCTCTGATTCCCCCCTCTTGCTCTCTGCTGTAGCCTGGGTGGATGAGGAAGCCGCTCTCAGCATCTCTTGCCAGCTAAATACATGGTGCTCAGTAATTACAGAGTCTTAACACAGGCCCGGCACAATACTACATAACCAAGAGCCGATGTGGATTATCTGAATTAAGGATAGGACTGCTTGGATGTATTACAGACTCCAACGTGATCTCAGCGACCTTCCTGAACGTTTGAGCAGCAGATATGATAAATGTTGCTGAATCTTATTTGGGCAGTCTTTGACTTTTCTGACATGCACTGCTTTCCGTTAATCTCATGGCAACTGAACGTGACTGTCACTTATGTCCTGCTGTCCAAACCTTCATCTTCCATAATTACGCTCAATAATAAGCCATAGCACCTAGTTATTTCTTCTTCCCTGGATCTTTTCTTTATCCAAGATGAGCAGGAGAGAACAAGTACGCACGGATTGCATGTTTATGTGCCAAATTATGGCACTAGCCATTAATATATATGCAGACAGTCTGAGCTGCCACCTCTGCACTGTGTCTGATTCAACATCAATATTTCCAACTCTCTCCGTCTGCTCCTATTTCACTGAACACAACACAGCATGATTGTTTCACTTGATAGGAATTTGTTTCTCGACAAAAGAGAAATTCTCAGCGCAAATAAATCCCCACAAATAAGATGGCCAGTTTTCAGAGCAGCACCTGCTGTTCAAAGAGTTTAAATATGTAGAAAAGTAAAATCTCCAGCTGCTTCCGTCCATTGCGGGTGTGTTTTTACACAGCTGGCGCACAGGGCTGAACGACTTGGGGAAAATATTCGTATCGCAGTGGGATCAAACTCAGATTCAATACTCACTACGCATTAGGTTAGGACCGTCATGACGTGGTAATGCCATCATCAGTGAAGTGTCCGGCGTGATACAAGTACGGCTCAGCCGTCGTACTTGACCACAAAACAGTTACTGTGCCGTAAAGCTCCACAAAGTTTGTCTTCGTTCCAACTTTTTTTGTGCATTCTGTACAAAATTCTGGAAAGATATCTTTAATCAAATGCATGACAGTGTTTTTAAAACCATATTTACTCAGAGTACTGACAGACAGCTGTGTGTGCCTTAGCAGAAACATCAACAGTAGTTTTGTATAACTTTATACATTTGCTGTATGTCGTCTTGTGCTGCTTCTTCAAACGTTTGGAACGATGTGTTGCCTCTTATCTGGGCAACTGGATTGCGGCAGGTGTTGCGCTGTGTTCTTTTGTGTTGTGCATCTCAATTATGAAGCTCAAAATAATGCACCTCCATATGAGACGAGTCCTGCCTTTCTTTGGGACTGATGTCATCTCTGCTTTTAGGATATACAGTGACCAATTATCTGAAGAGAAATGAGAAATGGCCACCTCTCCTTCTTCTATATGTCCAGACTTTGGTCATTTTTGATTGGCTGATGGGACTAGTACACAAGGAGAACGGGACTTCTCATTGGTGGGTAACCTTCGGTACACCCTGGACAGGTCGCCTGTCCATCACAGATGATGTGACTTGTGACACATGAAACCAGTACTTTAGCATGTGGTGTCAATGTTTTTCTTTTGGCCCCTGACAGTAAACACTCTTTGCACATGGAAAAAAAAATTCAATTCATAATTTGTATTCCTGCAAGATGGTTTCATTCAAAAATATTCCTTCATTCGGTAAATAAGTAGAAAACTGCATCCCAATTAGCATCTAAACTGGGATCTTGGTCAGTCAGGTTCCATCTGATCGGACAAATATATCACTGACATTTAGAGCGTAAATGTGTGGCACTTGGAAAATAAAAAACAACCATTCATTCCAATATTTTTTTGTCTGCTATATTGATAAGGCCCATATTGATGTTGTGATTATAATAGATTTTCAATATATTGTGCAGCTCTAAATTGAGTCCTTTGCAATTTACTAATTGCATTATTTATTGTTGTTTAATTGTTCTGATGTGAATTTGATCACTTGTTCAACCCCACTGCTGCACATTTGGAACTCAGATATGACGTTTTGAGAATGAGGACTTTAGCAAAAGATCCCACTTGAGGTCCTGTCCAGCTGTGCGTGAATTGCAAATATTGCGCATGCACCGTGGTCTTCTCTGGCAGGTTTGAAAGACGCTGGGAGGAAAAGTACCGCAAAGGTGATTCAAGTCTGAAAGACTGAATGCTGTAGTTTTTCCAGATGGATGAAACACTTAATATTATGTGTTGCAAGTCTGTAAAGGTCTTTTTTACAGTCACAGCACACAGCAGAAGAAGAGGTAAACACTACTGCAACAATACGTCTCGACGAATACAGATAGTTTACTGTGTGCCAGTTGAAAACAAACATTATTTTCATGACATATGTGTGGAGTTCACTGAACGCATGAGTTCCCAGTGATTACAGTTTGAGTTGCCCTTATTGAAACGATCTCCTCCTCCTCCTCCTCCTCCTCCTCCTCTTCCTCCTCCACATGGACATGCTCAACTTCGCAGAGCAGCCGGTGAGGTCAGGCAGATATTGATCTTTTCACTCCCTTTTTTTTTCTTCTCTGCTAGCGGTTTGCTTGTCCTGCTGATTCCCATATGTAAAATAAATGAAAACATTGATTGAGAGAAGGTTGCGCGGTGGCAAATGCCAGCAAAACACAGCAACAAATCAATCACGTGCAGAAATAACCGGCGCAGCGGCCGCTCTGCACTTTCTGTAAAATTCAGCGTTTTAGCGCCGGCTTCACCCCTCAGCACCGAGCTCAGTCCCAGGAGGGCCTCTGGACTGCATTATCATGTTCAAAGAGGGAGAAAACATAAAGGATAAGGAAATGAATGGGAAACACAAAGAGACGGACTGAAAAAAATGAGAGAGAGAGAAAGAGACCCTCTGGAGAACTTGGAGAGAGAGTAAACAGCAGAGGGTCAGAGGGCGTCAGGCGAGCGCTGACTGTCCTCCAAACCCTCAATATCACTTCCCACCAAACAAACACTGTGACATCAGAGCCGAGTCTTTTGGAGCACAAACACACACACACACACACACACACACATCAACACACATAAGAGCTTACCTAGCAGTTCTTCACTAACACGGGTGAGGAAGCTGATGTTGGCTGTGACATGACCTGTTTTCTCAAATTTAAATTAAACCAGTAATTACGTGGCAGTTAATACTTAAACTGCACATGCTGTTTGTGTCTTATAAAAACAGTAAACATCCTCAGTTTATCATGTGGGCAAATACTAGTGCTGGGCAATATGACGATATATATCGTGGGGACAATATAAAAGTGTATATCGTGCCATTTCTCTTCTATCGTTTCTATCGTTTCTAACCTAATTTTATCAATTATTACAGCAAATATGTAATTAAATAACCTGCAATGATAAATTTGATAGAATCATATCTACTTCTACAAAGTAGCCTTTTATGTTTGCACTTTTATTCATGGTTAATGCCTTAAAACAGAGTTCTCTTCAACCCTGATGTTTACTTTAGACACTTTATATTGGTTTGCAAACTTTGCACTACAAGGTTACAGATTTCAGAAAGTTGAAAAATAATTTGTGTTTATTTTTTATAGCTGAACTTCAGTGCAAAAACTGTTGTGCACTTTAAATAAAATGTGAAAGCTACTGTACCTCTGTACCTACCTGTTTTTGCTGCATTAAAATGTATGTTTGTGAAAGTTCACAGCTAAATGTCCTTTCAAAATAAAGTTGAAAAGTAAGCAATGAAATTTTTGTCAAACTTTTCAGAGAATAACTGAAAAAACATACTTTATTATGGCATATTGTGATATATATCGTTATCGTGATATAAAATAGTCCATATATCGTGATATATGATTTTTTCCATATCGCCCAGCACTAGTAAATACTGTGCCTCAGATTTTTATTTCTAGTCCTGAACAAGTCTTAATCAGAAAAAAATCCCATGGTGATTATTATTTTACATTTACTTTAACTTTCATTTTGCTGCAGACTGATTTTTCACATTTTGTTTTAATCAGCCACCATTTTTATCTACCAGTACTCGTCCATTCCTGCTTTTTTCTGGCTTTCAACACTCCCAAGTAGTTGGAGTGAGGGCAGTTCAGATATAACAGAGACAGTGTTCTCAGTTGAAACAGATGATGTCAGTAGGTGACTGCAAACATGGTTTGGTACAACAACAGTATACACAACAAACACTGTTACAGAGCAAAGCAGCCAAAACTTTTGCATATCTCTTTAAAAGCAATGTTCCTGAAAGAAAAATCTAACATGATCACTTTTGGTTTTAGAGGGAAGGAGACTGGAAAGGGTAACTTTGAAACTCCTGACACTTGTCTAAACCAAACCAAAAAGGATAAATATTAATTTTAGATTACTTATTAATTTAAAGAATAAGGTCCTGATCGTACACTTCCCGCTAGCCGCTAACCGCAAATTGCTGCTATAGGAACCTCCGCTAACCGCTAATGCAATCTTCTGCTCCCCTAAGCCGCTGCCTGTTATGCCGACTGCCTTACTCACATTGTAGGTGTGGCAATGGGCGTGTCATTTGCCCTTTCTGCAAACTGTATCTTGCGATCGCGGTGGTCTCACCACCCGCAACCCACAAGTCGGCGCGTACAAGAACGCGTCCAAATGGCATCAATGTGCGTCCACCTGGTCACATGTGAACGTGCACAAATGTCTCTACCTCTTGAATTAACTCTTGTATAAAAAGCGTGATCAGGCCTCAGTTGAACCCCTGAGAAAATAGCAGAGATCGTCTTAAACGACTTGCTCGGCAGTTAAACCATAGACGACCAGAGCATGTTTACTGGGAGCACACCGACAATCTGGGACTTTCAGGTAGCCGATAGGAATTGTCTGCGTAAAAATATTTATATGTATATATCAGTGCAGAGGAGGAGGAGGAAGGAAGAGGAGGAAGCTCTACAGCAGAGTCCCAGACGAGCTGTGCATGAGAGCTGCTCCGATCTGGATGAAAACGCTCCATAGCAGTTTGCGGGTAGCGCAACCTGCTCTTGAAGTCAATGGCTACTGACGCACTGATTGATTTAACAGGTGGAACGCCCTAACCACTCCTATGAATAATGTAGCGGGTAGCGCAGGTGGGATAGCGGGTTTAGGAAGGTAGAAGATTGCGTTCTTTGTGGTGGAACGCCCCTCCCGCTACCCGCTATCCCTAAATAGCGGCTTTAGAAGATCTGGCGGAAGATCGGGCCCTTAGACTCTAGTCCAGGGAAAATAATTAATTGGAGAAACAAAACAGAACTCCACACGTCCACCGGCAGAAAATGACATCATTGTCTACAATTAAAGAGAAATGTTCGCTTAGACGTTAATTTACCTGCATTGACAATTGTTGACAACCCTCAGTCACACCTTTCCAATATGGCCGCAGTGATAGCACATGCTCGTCCACCGGTCTCTCCAGGTTGCGCAGCTTCTACTGTTTGATTGCTGCGTGGCCGTCGGGAGCAACATTTACCTAATGGCTGTATTCAGCTGAGCACGTTCAGGTGTCGGTCGAGTCCAAGGCTCATGTGATCTGGGTGTAATGTTTTTCCCTTCACCCCGGTGAGAGACTGTTTCATTTGTATGTGTCTCCTCCAGGTGTGTAGTGCAGCGTCTGGCTCTACCGTGCACAGCGTTTGATTTGCTCTGCTCTGTTCTTTGTGTGTTGACACAGTAGCATGTGTCTCATGAGAACAACACACAGAGAACATACGTTTCTCTACTGTATCTAGTCCCCAAAAGCAGAACCCCATCTTTGTCTTTAAGTTGGGTGCAAAAGTCTGTCCTTCTTCAGAAAAGCACACATCGCAGCTATTACTTTTTGACACTGAAAGTCATAGAGGTAACATAGAGCACCCTGGAGATTACAAGACATAACAAAAACACAGACAAGGAACCTATTCAGAGCTCCTGAGACGAGGCCAATACTTCCTTAACGTCAGCATCAAGATAGGCATCTTAGGAGACCGACTTTCCTTCAAATGTCACTCACAAAAACAAAATGAAAGAAAACACACATTATGAAGATACTCAAAAATGATTTCAAGGCATGAAGAAATTATTGATCAGCATGGCCTGCTCATTTCTTTGTTCTAAGAAGGATGCATTTGTAACTCTTTTGAGCTTATATAAAGTTCATTGTGATGTTGTCTGTTTGTCTACAACAGCAATGAAGTCTGGCGGCACTCAGCTGAAGCTCATCATGACCTTCCAGAACTACGGCCAGGCGCTGTTCAAACCCATGAAGTAAGTTCTTCTGCTTTCCAGCGAAATAAAATGCTGTTTCGTGTGTAATGTGCCATATTTTATATCCATTTTAAATATACATTTCCTCCTTCTATTCCATATAAGAAGTTCAGTGCCGGGTCCATTCTCTTTAAGCACCAGCTATGCAGTGTTTTACCTTGACCATCTTCCTTTTTTTTTTTTTTTTTACATCCCACCATCTACTCATTCTCCTCACAACTTCAGTCTCACTCGCCTCTGAGGCCATATCAAATTGCTTCCATTTCAGCACAACCTTGATATTCGATTGAAGGCCGACATCATTCCGGTGCATCTGAGCCAAATGTTAAATAGGCATTTCGGCTCATCGAGCTTTCAGGTGACACGCCACATTCTTTAGTGGCCACGTTGGAGGTCCTCTGCTCTCAAGCATTTCCGACTGTGCCATTTTACTGCTTATTTATTAGAGTGGTTTTCCGTGTTGATAATGCCACACTGCTACGAGGTTTTCCAACACAGTCTCATAACGGAGCATGTAGTTGCCACGTTTGTCTGCAGCACAACACTTAATAGTTTCAGGAAGGGCCTGAAAACTGTTCCCCCCAGTCGTTAAATGTACCACATGCAAAGCACTGAGATTTACAGTTTATCAAGGAAGATTTAATAAATGCAGCAGTGTAAAGTGTTTCTCCAGGTGACTAAGTGCATCATAAAGATGCAGTTGCTGGAAAACATCTGTGATTTGAGAGTTTACCCAGAGATGGCCCCTTGCACAGACTATAAGAGGGAACAACACACGAAATATTTAGGGCAACAATCTCTTAAAAGAGCGTAATTCTGCTGAGGATGCACAATGACGTGAAGCTAACGAAGATTAAAAAGCTAAATATAAGGTTTGCAGATCACACGGCCAACAGTCTTCTCTGGCTGGTCAAGTTACTGTATGGGGCTGACTGTAGTTTGTGGAACTGGCTCGTCAGACCTGTAAGAAAACTAAGAATGTAGAAGCAGCTGAGAAAATTGCCATTAGCGCATCTGTAGTCATTTGTTTATGACATTTATGTAAAGTTAAGTGCTTCGCTCTAATTCAGGGTGGAGCTGTAAGCTGGGCCAAAAGCATGAACGGCAGCATCCAGGGTTACAGTTCGATGATGAGGATGAGTTAGAGGATGTTAGAAGTGCAGATACCTCTGGTGGCCAGAACATGAAATTTAATAACTTAAATGATCCATGGCCTTATCATGAAGTGCCAACAGCATGTCAAAATGTTCATTTATTCATTGAAATATCTCAACATATATTAAATGAATTGGAACATTTACAGTGCCCAGAGGAGAAATCCCGATGATCGAATGATATCACATCTTTCCCTCTTGTAGCATATTGAGCGTTATGTATTGGATGGATTATGATGAATTTGGAAAAGGCATTCGTGTTCCTTTAAAGATGAGTTGTAATCACTTTGCTGCGGTAACTAAATCAAAAATTTAATTTAGCCCCTTAGCTTTGTCCATAGCAATAACAGCAAGAACTAATATTAATCCCATCATTTTTATGTTTTCCCATGTCAGTATGTTAACTCTTAAATAACTTAAAGTGCAGATGTGTTATCATTTGGAGAACTAAACTTAAAGAGCTGACGTACTTTGCTGAGTGTCAGTGAAAGCCCGAGCTTCCGGCTACATTCAATGTCACTATTGTTTCTTTGCAAATCATCTGTAACGGTAGACAATACTGCTGGGAGCTTTAGGATCCAGCTGCAAAGTCCTCATTCCTTTCCTCATCTCCTCCTACGCCCATTCCAGATGTGAATCAACAAATCTCAATAAAACATACTGATACTGTCACCAGTAGGTGAAGAGAAGCACTCTACAATAACAGCTTGTCTCAAGGATGCACAAAAAGTGGTAAATACTATGAAGAATTAAACTCATTCACATTTCCTTCATCTATGCAGCCATATTTAAGTGATAACACAGAGATGTGCTCTTTGCTCCTAATCCCAAACTTTATTGGTTGGATTGGCTTTAAATATCTCCTGTCTTTTGCTACGATGATTGTAATTTAATTGCGGGTTAATGGTTCTTTACGCAGGCTGTTGGGCCCCTGCGTGTCAGCATGGAGAGTGGGGTTAAGCCTGTGGATGATCGGTAGGAGGGAGGGCGGAGGAGCTATTCAGAGACTTTGTAATTACTGCCTCAATCATACCACACTAAGTCAGAGCAGACGCAAGTAGCCTGAAATCATCCTGACAGGCCAGGAGGAGCTGAGCTGAAAACGAGGTGAGAGGAAGGAAATGATGGGAGAAAGGAGAAGGCAGGGAGTGTAACAGAAGAGTCCAGACAGGTGAGGAGGAAGGATTGGGGAAGCGAGGCGGTAAAGAAGAAAGACAGGCAAGGGGACGTGGGCAGAGAGTGTTGTAAAGGCACGCACGGCGTCAGAATCCACAGATTATCTCGGTGCACTGCCTCAGATGTGGAACCAAGGCGGATATGTGAAATGACATTTTCCAAGAAAAGCACGGGGCAACGGTGTCGGACGCAAATCTGCTGTTTGACAGTTGAGGTTGTCAGGATTATCAGACTGCACAGAGCTGCTGTGATGTTTGATAATCCTGAAAAATGGAAAAAAGATGGAATGTGCTCGACTTGACTTGACTAACCCGCGCTGACGTGTGCGCATGTGATCATTCGGACTAACGGTCGGGGTCTTGACAGATTTGCTCAGTCATTCCCGGTCTATCGAACAATTCTTTTCCGTTCAGGCTCAAAATCGTTCACACAAACACTCAGCACCGTTTCCTTCCACTTCCCAAATCTGCCCGTGTCTTTCCACACGGTTCATCAAAGAGACAGGGCCTGAAAGATCAAAGGCTCCTCCGCCCGTGCTCTTCTGCTCTTCCGCTTAACTCTAATGCAAATTTGTGCCAGGAAATCAGGCCACAAAGGTAGACAGGCATGGAAGCTGTGTCTCAGTAACGATGGACCCTCCAACCATCCACATGTGGATGAATGTGTTCCTCTGTCTGGTTATTGGCACCTCTCTCTCTCTCTCTAATTCTCTGTGTTAACCTCCATGCTTCCTGTAAGTATTTTTCTTTTCATTTTTCCTCAGTGAGAAAGAAAACAGTCAAATCTGTTTGTTTTCATGTGCTGGACAAGCAACATCCACTACAGTACTGAAAGCGTGAGAGAGCGTGGACTGAGATACCACAAAGCAGTCTGCAGTGTTTGTCCACGATGATGTAACAGAGCTGAGTCATATCACTTTGGACCATTCTTCCAGACATGTAACAAACCCAGACTTATCTGGGCTAGACTCACTGAGGGCTTGTTTTGTAGTATTCGTGGAGACTAAAGGCCTTGAAGGATTGGAGAGGCTTTATAGGATGGCAAAGCTGATGCCCAGTCCTGTGTTGCTTAATTTCACAGATGAAAACATCATTTCACATGATGACTAATCTCAATTCATTATTCTTCGTCATCCTCTGCATCCTGTTGCGCCTGTGGTCAGGATTGAAAACACCCTGAATTATAGCATTACCATAATTTTTGCCTTTCACATCCCTGCGAGCAATCATTGCTTTCTATGAATTTCAACCTAC